>JAGFNQ010004847.1:132628-303274 GCA_024364735.1 Boesenbergia rotunda
TTCCTTGGCACAAACTTGATACCTAGCGCACATACCCACAGGAAAAGAATATCAGGTCGACTAGCTGTGAGGTATAGCAAACTACCTATCATGCTTCGATATTGAGTAAATCAACGGGTTTACCACTTCATCATTGTCTAATCTTGTGTTTGTAGCCAGGAGTGGTTACCTCTTTTGAATCACTCATATTGAATTTTCGAAGCATTTCTTGTGTGTATTTCGATTGGTGCACATGGATCCCATCACGAGTTTGCTTGATTTCAAGTCCAAGGAAGAAAGTCAACTCTCCCACTAGACTCATCTCAAATTCATTTTCCATGTGTCCAATAAACTCATTTCAAATAGCCCTTATTGTTTGAGCCACAAATTATGTCATCGACATATACTTGGGCTACAAAAATATTGTCACCATCTCTTCGTAGAAATAGTGTAGGGTCTATTTGGCCTCTAACGAAGCCCTTCTCAATTAGAATGTCGACAACCGCTCATACCAAGCTGGGGTGCTTGTTTAAGGCCATAAAGTGCCTTTTTGAGCTTGAACACGTGGTTTGGAAATTCGGTACTCTCAAACCCCGGAGGTTGTTCGACGTAGACCTCTTCTCTAATCAAACCATTTAGAAAGGCCGATTTGACATCCATTTGGTATATGAAGCCACGATGTGCTGCAAATGCAAGCATCAATCGGATGGACTCTAATCGTGCCACGGGAGCATAGGTCTCATCATAATCAAGGCCTTCAACTTGACTGTAGCCCTTGGCTACAAGCGTGCCTTGTTTCTAATGATTTCTCCCTTATGGTTCAATTTGTTCTTGAAGACCCATTTGGTTCCAATAATGGGTCTTCTTGGGTCTAGGGACTAAGTCCCAAACTTGACTCCTTCAAATTGACCTAGTTCATCTTGCATTGCAATGATCCAATCGGGATCATTTAATGCTTCATCAATTTTCCTAGGTTCAATTTCGGAAATTAGGGCAACTTCATTAGCCTCATTCCGGAAGAATGATCTAGTTCTAACCCCCTGATGGATGTCTCCAACAATTTGGTCTTGGGGATGACTAGAGGCTAATCTAGTTTGCCTAGGAGTTGGTGGTGCTTCTTGAACGGGTTCACTAGACACAAATTCAGCCTCAGGATCCGGCTGATCAATGGGTTGTCTAGGTTCACCGTCATCAGACTCATCACCATCAACAACACTTGGAGTTTCATTCAAACTTAGTCTCCTAAGTTCGAGTTGAACTCCTTCTACATTTTCTGATTGGTCACTTGATTTTGGAATTTCTTCAAAGACCACATCAGAAGACTCTTCAACTAATCTAGATTTCTTGTTGTAGACTCGGTAGGCTTTGCTAACGAGGGAGTACCCGACTAGTATCCCTTCATCAGCCTTTGCCGTGAACTTTCCAAGGTGGTCCTTGGTGTTTAGAATGAACACCTTACAACCAAACACCCTAAGGTGTTTAACCGTAGGTGGTTTCCCAAACCAAAGTTCATGGGGAGTCTTTCCTAAAACCTATGAATGAGGACCGATTTTGCACATAGCAAGCTGTATTTACAGCTTCAGCCCAAGTAACTCGGGAGTGAGTACTCATTAAGCATGCTTCGTGCAGCCTCTTGAAAACACGGTTCTTCCTCTCTACAACACCATTTTGTTGTGGTGTTCTAGGAGTAGAGAACTCATGCTTATAACCTCTATCTTGACAAAATTCTAAAAACCTTTGGTTTTGAAATTCACCTCCATGATCACTTCTAATTGTCTTAATGGTTGATGATTTTTCATTTTCAACTCTTCTACAAAAAGAAATGAAAATATCTAAGGTTTGGTCCTTATATTTTAAAAAGTAAGTCCATGTATATCTAGTAAAATCATCAATGATAACAAAGCAATATCTACTTCCATTCAATGATATGATGTACTACAATCAAATAGATCCATATGAAGTAAATCTAATGCATTGGAAGTACTTACAGCGCTTTTACCTTTATGTGCAGATTTTGTTTGCTTACCCATTTGACATGCATCACAAAGTTTGTCTTTCTCATACTTGATGCTTGGTAAGCCACGGACTATCCCTTGTTGGCCAACTTCCGGATGTTCTTCATGTTAACATGTGCTAACCTCCGGTGCCAAAGGGTGGACTCTTCTTCTTGACATGAAACACTTAGCAGAAGCATTAGTAGCACTTTTAAATGAAACTTGATAAATATTGTCTACTCTTGCTCCTACTAGTACCGTGTCCAAGGTGTCATGTTGTCTAACTAGACATTGACTTGGTTGGAAGTCAATTGTGTAACCCGTGTCACACAATTGACTGACACTTAGAAGATTAAATTTCATCCCCTTGACTAGAAGGACATTTGAAATTCTAAGACATTCGGATATTTGAATGTCTCCTATCCCTATGACCTTAAGACTACCATTGTTACCAAATGATACATTACCTCTACTTTTCTTGTGAAGTGTGGTAAACAATGATCTATCCCCGGTCATGTGTTTGGAGCATCCACTATCAACGAACCAAGTTGATAGATGCTCCTCCTCAATCATTACCTACATAATTCGAAAAATAGAAGTTTTAGGTACCCAAACCTTGGACCTAAAGCATCAACTAAACATGACTTAGGCACCCATGCCTTGACAACTTTCTTTTGAGTCTTGGGTGTCCTAGATTGTCTCATATCAGTCCTAGACATCAAAGACACGAATGAGGGTTCTTTGGGTCGGTAACCAATACCGGCCCTATTGTAAACTGCCCTTTGGGCATTTAGGATCATATCTAGGGTCTTAGAGCAAGTTGAGAACTTCTCAAGAATATTCTTGAGCTTCTCAACTTCACTCTTCAATGATTGGTTTTCCTCTATTAGCAATTCATCATGCAAATCATTGACTTCCTCAACCTTAGAGGATTTCAACTTTTCAACTTCAAGTTCAATGATTTAATTTCATCTTCTAACAATTCAACATGCAAATCATCAATGTTATCATCCCTAGATGCCTTCAATTGATCAACTTCTAATTGCAATACTTTAACTTTAATTTTTGACTTCTTAAGCATACTAGTTAAACATGCAATTGCTCTATAACACTTTTCAAGCTCGGGAGAAGTTGCCTCTTCATCATCCGAAGATGATGAAGCCGCGTTTGAGGAACTTGAAGATTCATCACTGCTCTCCTCTCCAAGAGCCATGAGTGCCACTTGCCTTGTGCTCTTCTCCTCCTTCTCTTCATCGGATGAGCTTGAGGATGACTCATCCCAAGTGGCCTTCAAGGCCTTCTTCTTCTTCTTAGATTTCTCCTCTTTTCTTTTGGATTTCTCTTCCTTCTTCTTCAGTTTCGGACATTCATTCTTGAAATGTCCTTTCCTACCACACTCAAAGCAAGATGCATTAGTCGTATCAAGTTTGGATTCACTAGAGTTACCTCTACTCTTGAAACGTCGATTCCTTCGCATCATCCTTCGCACGAAATTCGTCATTTCGGATGAAGAGGAGCCGCTGCCATCTTCTTTGGAATAGGACTCGGATTTGGAAGAGGATGAAGATGAAGAGACCTCCTTCTCCTTCTTCTTCTCCTTCTTCTTCTTGTTTGACCGGTCACCTGCAACTAAGGCAATCCCCTTCTCCTTGAGGCCTTTGTTAGTCATTTCATGCAATTCCATCTCATAAAATAAATCATCTAACTTTACAATGGAAAGATCCTTGGAAACTTTGTAGGCATCCACCATGGATGACCACAAAGCATTCCTTAGAAAGGCTTTCAAGACATACCTCACAAGGTCGCGATTCGACCTTTTCATCAATCGAATGAAGTCCATTGAGGACTTCCTTGAACCGGCTATGAATCTCACTTACCGATTCATTCTCCTTCATGGAGAGATTTTGGAGTTGATTGAGGAACAAATCCCTCTTGGCAATTCTTGAGTCTCGAGTGCCCTCATGGAGTTCGATGAGTTTGTTCCACAAGTCCTTTGCACTTGTGAAAGGACCAACCTTGATGAGTTAGTCTTTGTTCATGCCACATTGTAGAGTGACAACCGCCTTCGCATCGGCTTCACTCTTTCACGTTTGTTCAGCAGTCCACCTCCACGATTCGAGTTCTTTGCCTTCATCATCCTTCGGAGGGGTGAATCCCTCCTTCACTGCGAACCAAGTGTGGATATCCATCTTCAAATAGTATTCCATCTTTGATCTCCAATATTGAAAGTCGGCGCCATCAAAGAATGGAGGTCGGGTGGTGGAGAAGCCTTCTCTCAATGCCATCATGTTGATAACTCTCGGATGGTAAGCCACAAACAGAGTCCCAAGCTCTGATACCACTTGTTGGAAACCGGATGGCTAGAGAGGGGGGGGGGTGAATATAACCAATCTCTTTTACCTTTAAACACTTATGAAGTTTCTGCACTTAACTTATCAGTAGGGGGAGGGTTTACAAGGTTCGGGGATAACTTACCCCTACTCCTTGGCGTGCCCTTAAGGTGGGCGATCCCTTGATCGTCGGCAGATCAAGCCCCGGTGTTCACCGGATATAACGCAACCTCCTTCTCGGTGGAGAAACCTCTCCACAGCGTTTCAAACAAGAAATATAGATTTGAGCTTAATGAAACACAGAGAATACTCTTACTCAGCACCTAGCAAGGACAAGAACACAGCGAGCTTATCCCGAGCTCCACCCAGCGACGATCTCACGCAAGGACTCCCTCCTTCGTGTCTTCTCACTATTGGAATCTAAGCTCCTTGTTCTTTCCTCCCAGCACTTACGTAAGAGTTGGTTGCTTCTCGATTGCAGTTGCTTGCTCAAAGTGATGAAGACTTCAGAAACACAGCAAGCAAGTTGTGGAGAAACACAAAGCACAGCTAGAACTTCAGCAAGCTCAACTCCCTAAACTGTCGAACACTTCGCCTCTTTTTGTTTCTCCACCAAGCATCAGATGACACCATCCCTGCAGCTCCCAGCTGCTTATCTGCCAACGCTAGCTACCACTAAGCTATCCCTAGACTCCCTGAGCTTCCCTCAGCCAAGCTCCAGTCTCAGCTCCAGTCTGCAGCTCGGCCGTTGCAACCTGAGATGGAAAAACAGACAAACCTGCTCCAAGGAAAGCCTCCGTTGACTTCTCCTTGAGTGTTTGAATCCTCCCCTGTCACCTGCAGCTTAATCAGACTGTTAGAGCTATATATCACACAGTAAATCAAGATTCAGTAGTGAAGCACAGAGAATCGGATATGATCAGACGCTCTGATCGCGTCTGACAGTGCAATTTGAATTAAAGTGATCGGTCATCGGACCGATCCAGGGCTTGTGGGTCGGTCACCAGACCAATCCACTGCTTCGCTGCGATTCCCAGCTCTCGCGGCTATACACGCCTGATCGGTCACCGGACCGATCAGAGTGAAGCCTGATCGGTCACCAGACCGATCAGAGTGGAGCCTGATCGGTCACTCAGACCGATCAGGACAAATGAACAGTGTTTCTTTAATCAGATCCTAAGTCCCTGATCGGTCACCGGACCGATCCAGGGTCTGATCCGAAGGAGAACTCACTCACTGTCCGCTCCCTGATCGGTCACCAAACCGATCAGGAGCAACGCAACGAGGAAGCTGCCTGCTCCCTGATCAGTCACCAGACCGATCAGGAGCCACACAGTAGGTTCCCAACCTCACTGTGCGCTCCCTGATCGGTCACCAGACCGATCAGTCCTCGTTGGATCGGTCACCAGACCGATCCACAAAGAAGCAGTGTGCCAATATCCCTGATCGGTCACCAGACCGATCCAGGGACTCAAACCTAGCCCTCCAAGCTAGGGATTCATCCACCTTAGCCCTCCAAGCTAAGGATTTTTCCATCTAATTCTCCAAGTTGGGAATTTGCACCTAACCCTCCAAATTAGGACTTTTCACCTAGCCCTCCAAGCTAGGACTTTTCACCTAGCCCTCCAAGCTAGGACTTTTCACCCAACCCTTCCGAGTTAGAACTTCATCCAACCTAGCCATCCAAGCTAGGCACCTGACCCTCCAAGCCAGGACTTTTTCACCTAATTCTCCAAGATGGGAATTTGCACCTAACCCTCCAAGTTAGGACTTTTCACCTAGCCCTCCAAGCTAGGACTTTTCACCTAGCCCTCCAAGCTAGGACTTTTCACCCACCTCTTCCGAATTAGGACTTTTCATACACCTAGCCCTCCAAGCTAGGATTTTCAACACCTAACCCTCCAGATTAGGATTTTTCAACACCTATCCCTCCAGACTAGGATTTTCCATACCATGCCTGATCCCCGATCATGACTTAATCATAATCAATCATCATCCACCTAAACTAAAATCGGTGTCAACACCAAAACAACAATCAGGGCCAGACTGCATCAACATTCAAGTCAAGAATGATGGTGGAGAGTAGTGTATAAGCAAGCTTATGGTAGTGCAAGAACCATGATTGTATTTGAGTGAGCTACACATTCATCAAAAATATAGAATTTAGAAAGAGAGCCACCCAAAACTTCCTTTGAAAGGATTTGTGAGTTTAATTTTTCTCAATTAGTAATGAAGGATGAAGTATGCTTAGTTGTTGACTAATGACAAGATTCTAGTCCATTGAGTTTAGATTTTTGAGAATTGACAATCCTAAGTAATTTCCTTTCAATTGTAACGCCCACCCTTATATCTACTCTCAGGGCGGGGGTACGTACATTCAATCATATAGTAATATTTTTTTTCTATCTTCTAGCATGACATTAAAACAACAATGCAAGGGCTAAGGACTGAGCATGCGTGTTTAAAACTATCAAGTTATTCTATAACATGATAAGTTCACTAGTAATTCAACTCAGAACATAGTCAAGTATAAGAGACCTCCAAGGGTAAACACTATCATGCCATGTCAATCCTAATCACTAACACTTATTGTCAAGGAAACATAAACATAAACATGATAAAGTAGATATAGCAATATTTCTTTCCTGAGCCACCACCCCACACATCCTCAGCCTTCCTGCCTCTTCCTTTAGTTCAAGTGTTCCTTACCTTTATCTGCAGCATAAGACAACACATAACTAGTAAGCATAAAAGCTTAGTAAGGATCCGGTCCTACTCGCAAAATCCATACGAAAACATACAACATGTACACATAACAAGACATAAGCATGAGTTCATCATAACATACTAACATCAAAGTTTCTAAGCATGCAGTATATAGTATTTAAGCATACCCATCACATGCAATAAATGTTTTTCAAAACAGTTCCATAAAGGTATTACTTAAAAATACATCCATATCATATTGGGCCCAGCTGTGTACCACATGATGCGCGTTCCCTAATGAGTTGGGGTAGCGAGCCACCAATCCCATTAGAGCAGGACCTCTTACGTCCTACCGGAGCCATGACCTTACGTTAACATGTACCCCAGATTTGTTTAACGACCCCTCTTACGAGTCGGGTACACAACTTGCAAAGTAAAATACTTATCATGTCTTTACATATATGCTAAGGAGTACTCCAAATTCACTGCTTAAGGGACACCCACTTTTTCAGGGTGTTTCTGATCCCATAGGGACACACCTCACAACATAAGGGTGTTCTTGATCCCATACTTAGTGGAGTATCCTTACAGGCATTTCATTATACATATCACATGCAATCTCATCATATCACATGAAATCTCATAAGGGTGCCCCATGGGCCATAAGACATGCTCATACATACATCGTAATTCAACCACTTAAACATACTTTAGATACGACAAGATTTGGTCACATAGATCATACTCATATCATAGAAAGTGGTAGCATGCTAACAATTAAAGTTTTCAATGTCAAACATTTCATTCAAACACCACCTGCATATACATATCATAGGAAGTGGTAGCATGCTAACAATTAATGTTTCAAATTAAACATTTCTTTTAAACACCACATGCATATACATACAATTATCCCCAAACATAAACATATCTCATAGGGTAGTTTAATCTTCACAAACCCTAATCTAAGGGGTGTGGCCGAAACTCAAGGTAGGGAGAAATTAGGGTTTTTGAAATGAAACATTCACACAGACATTTATACAAACACATTGTTTACAACATCATACGATATACTAAACATGAATATATCATAGGATAATCCAACCCTCACAAACCCTAATTCCATGCTTTGGCCGAAAGTCATAGGGTAGGGATATTAGGGTTTTTTTTTTAAACATTCACACAGGCATTTATACAAACACCTTACAATACACTAAGCATGGATATACATTATAGGATAATTCAACCCTCACAAACCCAAGATCCCATGCCTTGGTCGAAACCCATCCAAACCCTAATCCTTAGTTTTTTTTTGTCATCACAAATGGAGGGTCACAACATATGTGTATACTCTAAATCCCAAGGGTTCTTCTCATGTATCAAAGAGTAGCCCAAGACTTCCCTTTGGAAGTGGCCGAAACTCACTCAAGAGCAAACCCTAGGTTTTGTTTACAACATATTGAAGGATACAACACACACATATACCCTAAGTGCCAAGGGTTTACTTATGTACCAAAAAGTAACCAAAAGCCTTCCCCTAAGGGGGGTGGCCGAAAGTCATTCAAGGGAG
Source organism: Boesenbergia rotunda (assembly GCA_024364735.1). Lineage (NCBI taxonomy): Eukaryota > Viridiplantae > Streptophyta > Magnoliopsida > Zingiberales > Zingiberaceae > Boesenbergia > Boesenbergia rotunda. The sequence continues at coordinate 141,208 of JAGFNQ010004847.1, forward strand.
AAGACCCCCATTTTCGAAATCAACAAGGAGAAAACATACAATAACCATTACACTGCAGGCGAGGGAATACTTACATCCTTTCGCTTGAATTTCTCCTTCTCTAAAATCTTAGGGTGCCCTTGGTTGAAGGAAGGTGAGTGTTCTCCTTCCTAGCACTTCTATAGGACCCTTGGCTCTAGTAGAGGGCAAGGTCCTTGTAGAATTCTTCTTCCTTCCAATTCCCTAGGGTTAGAACCCTAGGGTTGTGTTTTTTCGAACTTGAAGAAGGGGAGAGGGCTCTTGGTTTTCGAAAAATGAAGTGGGGAAGAAGAAGAAGAAGTGTAACTTCTTTTCCCTCTCTTATTTATACTTTTATCATGAAGAGACATGTCTCTTCACTTCCCTAGCATTAACAAGCATGTTTCTTATTCTCTCAACAAGAAACATGGCTTGGTTCATTGGTTATGACATGGTTAGTGCAACTAGGAGGTTCAAGGTTCAGTCCTTGCTTCCTCCTTTCTATATTTCCTTTTTGCACTATTCCACATCCAAACCCATTAAGCCAAGCCCATCATGAAATTTCATAGTAATAATTATGTTTTATGAATTCATAATATTTCATAATAATATTCCATGAATTTCATAATATTTCATATTCATGAATTCATAATATTTCATGATATTTCATAATAATATTTCATGAATTTCATAATATTTCATATTCATGAATCCATACTATCTCATAATATTTCATAATAATATTTCATGAATTTCATAATATTTCATATTCATGAATTCATAATATTTCATAATATTTCATAATAATATTTCATATGGTAAAATTTTGGGGCGTTACAAACCTCCATACCTTATAAAAAGTTCGTCCCGAACTTTAAAATAATTCCGGATACTTTAATCGTATCGCCTCCTCTCGTTCCCATGTGGCTTCTTCGAATTGTTCGTTCCGCCACAGAACCTTTACTAAGGATACTTCCTTGTTCCTTAGCTTTTTAACTTCCCGATCTAAGATCTGTATAGGTCGGCGTTCGGAACTTAAGTTCTCTTGATCTTGTACTGGTTGGGGCTCTATTATCTGATTCACATCAGAGGTACATTTCCTGAGCATTGATACATGGAAGACATTGTGGATAGCCGACATTTCTGGCGGTAACTCCAGTTCGTAGGCCACCTTGCCTACCCGTCTCAGAATCTGATACGGTCCCACATATCTCGGACCCAGCTTCCCTTTCTTCCCGAATCTCATCACCCCTTTCATAGGGGCCACTTTCAGGAATACTGAATCCCCAACCTCAAACTCTAGTGGTCTGCGTCGCTTATTAGCGTAGCTTCTCTGCCGACTCTGAGCAGTCTCTATTCTCTGACGAATATTCTTTATAGCCTGAGTGGTTTCATTTATAATTTCAGTCTGGAGTCCCATCTCCTTCTTTTCACCACTCTCAAGCCAACATATAGGAGATCTGCATTTTCTTCCGTACAGAGCTTCATACGGTGCCATCCCGATAGTAGCCTGATAACTGTTGTTATAAGCAAACTCTGCCAGGCTCAGGCATCGAAACCAGCTTCCCTTGAAGTCCAAGGCACAAGCCCGTAACATATCCTCTAATATCTGGTTTACTCTTTCAGTCTGCCCGTCAGTCTGGGGGTGAAAGGCAGTACTAAATTTCAGCTTCGTGCCAAGAGCCTTCTGCACGTGTCCCCAAAAATCTGAAGTAAATCGACCATCCCTATCAGAGATAATGGTCTTGGGAACCCCGTGTAGTCGGATAATTTCCTTGACGTACAGTTGAGCCAACTGCTCTACTGAGTAGGTCATCCTGATAGCCAGAAAATGGGCAGACTTGGTTAGCCTGTCCACAATAACCCATATACCATCATATCCGTTCGTCGTTCTAGGTAGCCCAGAGATGAAATCCATGGAGATATCTTCCCATTTCCACTCGGGGATAGACAGGGGTTGCAAAACTCCTCCAGGCCTCTGGTGTTCTGCTTTGACCCTCTGGCAGGTCAAACACATACTAACATAGTGAGCTACATCCCGTTTCATACCGGACCACCAAAACTTGCTCTTCAGATCTTGATACATCTTGGTAGACCCAGGATGCATCGCATAAAGTGTTCCGTGAGCTTCTTCCAGGATTCTTGTCCGCAAGTCGGAGTCGTCGGGAACACATAATCGATCCCGCAAATATAAGACTCCGCTGTCTAAAATCTGAAATCCATCGTCCTTGCCTTCGAGAACCTCTTGCTTGATTCTCTGAAGACTCGGATCATGATTCTGCTTTTCCAGAATATCTTCGAATAATGTTGGCGCAATCATCAGGGTGGACAGTTGTCCTGCTATGATTTCAATCCCGTAATTCATAATTTCTTCCCCTAAGGGTTGTGACAAAGCTGTCAAAGACATCAAGGTAGCACATGATTTTCTACTGAGTGCATCGGCTACCTTGTTGGCTTTCCCTGGATGGTACAGGATCTCACAATCATAATCCTTGACCAATTCGAGCCATCTGCGCTGTCTCATATTCAGATCTTTCTGGGTGAAGAAATACCGTAGACTCTGGTGATCTGTATAAACATTACACTGAGTTCCATATAGGTAGTGCCTCCATATCCTCAGTGCAAAGACTACTGCTGCTAACTCTAAGTCATGGGTAGGGTAGTTTCTTTCATGTTCCTTCAGTTGCCTAGAGGCATAGGCAATTACCTTCCCATTTTGCATAAGCACAGCTCCGAGTCCAAGTTTGGATGCGTCCCTGTACATATCGAAGCACATATCGCTCTCGGGAAGAGTCAATATTGGAGCGCTAGTCAGCCTCCTTTTCAGTTCCGTAAAGCTCTTCTCACATTCCTCAGTCCATACATATTTCTTGTCCTTCTTTGTAAGAGCTGTCATAGGGGCTGCAATCCGAGAGATGTCCTCTACGAATTTTCTGTAATAGCCGGCTAGCCCGAGGAAACTTCTGATTTCGCTGGCATTCTTGGGTCTGGTCCAGTTACTCACAGCTTCGATTTTAATTGGGTCCACCATTACTCCTTCCTTGGAGATAACATGTGACGGGCCCAAATATTACTAAATTAATTTGTCACGAAATGTATGGGCTCATCAAATTTAAATATGAATGAAATGAAATGCTGGAAACCCTTTTTACAATCAAAATTTGAAAATGTAATATAGGGGCCACAGGTCGTATTTTTCTCGGGGACTAGTTGACGTTGTTCGATTCGTGCTCGTATTTATGTGTCGTTTGTGTTTTCGGGTTTCAAATCAAAATTGGGTTTTGGGTTACAATCAAAAATGAAATCACAATGAGAATAAAGGAACTCAACTAAATGGGCTAAACAAATGATAGCAAGTTATTAGCTCAACCAAAAGAATCACTTGCTCGTCTAAGCCCTCAATGCAATTTTTTGGAAACTGATTTCTGATTTCAAAAGCAAAACAAATGCCGAGCAATGAAACAACACAGCAATGCAAGCAATTTTCAACAGCAAGCCAACTTGAATCAAACGCTCTCTATAAAATTCAGCAATCAAACTTTAAACAAACACTACACAACTAGCTACAAAAATTGCCTAAACTGCACTTGATACAAATGCAGAATTCTAGCACTTGGCACGCAACAGAGAATTGCTCAAAGAATGATTCAAAGACTGATGTGCTGCAAATTTGTTTCCAATTGCAGAAATGGATGAAAGCAGGGATGACAATTTGCCAATTCAGTGATAACTTGTTCAATTCAGCTAGGAATATGAAGCTTAAGTAAATTGCTGTGCAAAGACTGTAAGAACTCGATGCTAGCTACATTGCAGAAATAAAGATAGCAATTTCAGACACAGCTGACAGAAGAAAGAAAAAAAATCAGAAACGCAGCAGAGAGTTGCAGAAATGAGCAGAAATTGGCAGAATTGAGCCAATTGCAGAAATACAGCAGTTACTTGGATACAAAACAAGCAAATGATTGAAATGGATTTGCTATTTTGATGATCAGCAAGGCTTAAGTGGAATTCCCATTTCATGGACTCGAAATTCAAAAGCTAATGAACTGAAATTTCTGAATAATCTGGGTTTGCACGAAATGGAATTCAGATTTCAGAAATTGAATGATACAACACATTGGATGAAAAGTTCAGCAAAAACTGATCCCAAAGGCTATAGAATTCGAATTGCAGAGCTTCCCTGATACAATTTCAGAACTACAAGTTAAACAAGCAGAATGACAGTGATACACAATTGGAGAACTGATACGCACAACATGTGCAGGAATTTCAGAAAAAGAAACAGAATTCAGAAATGAATGATACACAGCAAGTTGTCAGAAATGCAGAACAATTCAGACCAACAAAGTGATCTAACTCAGTGCTGATGCTGAACCTGATACATTCTCAGAATTGCTGAACTAAAACTGCTAAAAATGAATCAATATGCAGGACACGAGGCTGAAACGCAAGTGCAGCTAAGCTGAAATTCAGAATTAAAACTGATCGAGAAACAAACTCAACTCTAATGCATTGGCAACTAAATGTGATCTTCAATTGCAGGGAATCAATGAAATACTAATCGAATCGGAAAGAAACTGTAAAAATCAAAAACCAAGTTGGAATTTCAGAATATGGCTGATACGCAGCTGAAATTTGATACGCAAGCTGTAAAACCTGAAATTAACCGAAATGAAACCTAATGCTCACTAAACAACTACCTACTGATTAACCTTCAACATTTAAACTCTAATTAACAGAGAACAAATTCAGTAATCGAAATTAAACAACTGATACTCAAAACAGAAACAGAACATTGCAGAAATGAAGATTACAGCTACAAAAACGAAATTAACTAAAGTAAACTAAACCCCAATCTCTTCCCGAGCTCACAATCTTCTTGGTTGTCAATCAAGAGTGAGCCTCGAACCCGCAAGCTCAACAAATCAGTGAGAAAACTCAATCTGCGCTTGAATTCAGCTCAACTTGCTCAAATCTGAAACTTCCATTCGATTTCTTGGATTTAACTGCGTCTGCGTGCGATGGTGAGTTGGGGATGCTCCAAGCAATCTAGGGAACCCCTCTAGATAGCCCAGATGGATGGAAGTGGAGCACAGCCGATCCGAAGTCACCAAATGGTAGAACTGCGGAAACCTCTCAACAGCCCTATTTCTTGGGCAAATTGCGGCTGGAAACTTCGCGGATGAGTCTTCCTAATGATCTAGAACATGATCTAGTGAAGAAATTGAGGTGGCCGCGCCTCGGATTGAAGAATTAAGCTAAAAACAGTGAAGAGAAACAAACGAAGAAGGAGCTGCGGCGGAGACGCGACGAAGGAGAAGGCTGGGAAAAATTTCCTTAAGTAATTAAGAATGAACGGCTCTGATTGATTGATGAAATCCAACGGCTGATCTTGCTCTGATTGAAGCCAAACTTTAATGATGATGATCTGGGGTCAAGATCTGCCTTGTGGTAGCTCGGATCCTCCAGATATGCAACGGATGGTCCAGATCAACTCTATCTGTGAATGGACGCTCTAGAGCCCTCCTTGCTTGATCCAACGGTTGATTTAGCTCTGATTGGGATGAAACCTTCAGATCTTGATCATAGAGCTTGATCAACCCTAACCCTAGCTCGGATTGCTTCAGATCATCCCGGATGGCTCAGATCTAGCCGCTCTTGAATCGGACGGCCCGGATTAATCGTAGGCTTGATAATTCGATCCGGTTCACATCCGACTCAAGTTTGACCCAGTATACCCTAGGTCCAGGATCCTTTCATGCCTACAAAAATATATCAGAAAATTAGTGGCCAAATAATCCAAAAATATGTAATTTTGCAATTAAGTCCAAAATAAGATAAAGTTCCAAAACCTAGGGTAAAATCAGAATTAAGCAATAAAAACATAGGTCAATCATGGATTTTAGCACTTAAAATAATCAATAAAATGGTGCTTATCAACTCCCCCACACTTAGCCTTGAGCGTCTCGCGAAATAACTAAACATGTATCCCTTAGGCTTCTTAAGCATAATTAGAAACAAATGAAAAGAAATTACCTAGGGTTGTCAATTCTCATAAATCTAAGCTCTATGGATTAGTATCTTGTCCTTAAATCAACAACTAAGCTTTTTCATCCATCATGAGTCATTGAGATGAATTTAAATAACTAGCCTTTCAAGGGAAGTTTTGGTGGCTCTCTCTTAAGTTCTAAGTTGGTGATGGAAATGGAGCTCACTCAAACACATATGCTTCTTGCACTACCATAGGCTTGCTTATTATCTACTCTCTACCATTAATCATGATTAGGATCAACAACTATAAAAACAAATGAAAACATGGAAAATGATAAAGAAATGGAATAAAAGTCAAGAAAATGGAAAATTTTGATGGAGTGGGAGACTTGGTTGCTCAAAAATATTTCCAATGTGCTTTGCCCCATCTTGACAGTCCTCTAATGATATCAAGAGTGTGGTGAAGTCAAATTTAAGCAATTGCCTTTGATTTGGATGAAAAAAACCTTTCTTGGTTTCAATGTGCCATTTTCTTCTATTGTGTGCCAAATTTCTTTCTTTGTTTTCTTTTCTGATTTTTTCCTCTTTCTTTCTTTTCTCTACTGAAATCAGAATGTATTTGAGTAGATCTTGAATTTGGATGAGATTATCTTCACTAATTTATGGTGCCGAAACTTCAATTGGATACCAACTTGCTTCTTTGTTCTTTTTCCTTGTTTTTCTTCCTTTTCAAACTGTTTTCTCCTTTTTTTTTCCTTCTGTTAAGGTCCAGCATCCACGGCATCACTGATTCTTCATCCTTGCAAACATCTGATTTCTTGAAAGCATTTAGCATCAACTAGCTGAATTGAATTGTTCCACTTGACAATGGCTGAGTAGTAAATCAAATTTCAGCCCCTTCACTGATTTTTTTTTTTTCTTTCAGATTCAGTAATGTTCTCAGCTCCCAAATAGTTTAGTTCAATCAAAAACCATTCTGCAAGCTCTGTTAAGATTCGGCAAGGCACTGCTGATTACGGAAGCATGGGTTCAAATGGAAGTTGATACAAAACTACTTTACTAGCTTCCCTCACTGATTTTTTCGAATGCAGAAATTTTCAGCAGCTTTTCATGGATTTTTCAGACTTTGCAGCTTCAATTCAGATTGTAGCAACATGTTACTTGATCTTCCTAGCAAGGTACAGCTGCAATCCAGATTTTTCAGCCAAGTATAGCTGGAATTTCGAAATGATCACAGCATTTTTTTCTTTCTTTTTGGCATGGCACAGATTTCAGATTTCTCCATTGCTTGCATTCCTTCAATTCAGCTTCCATTCCTTCTTCAGATCAGCCTTCCTTCCAATTCTATAAGTGGCAGGAGACCTCCCTTGCAATCAAGTGGCACTTTTCTCACTTTGGCACAAAAATCCTTTCTTTTTGCTTGTGTGTGCCCTCTTCTTATTATTGCAGATTTTTTTTTTCTTTTTATTGCCGCACCATGCTCTTGCATAGATCTCCAAAGTATAATAAGGAATTGAGATTTCTAATTTCTTCCATCCTTAAACACTTCTTCCCATTTGATCTTGATATCAATCCAACTTAGCACAATTTTTTTTTTTTTTTTTTTTTCGCATTGAAGTGCCTCCTTGATGCCAAATCTTTTCCAAAAAGCTAATCACTCTCCCACACTTAAATCTTTGTCCGTCTCGGGCAAAATAACATTAGAAACAAATCAAACAACAAGTCCAAAGAAAAGTGAGGGTAAGAGTAAGAAATAAGTAGAGAAAAATGGAATGAACATGATTTTTTTTTTTAAATGGATATGGAAAGGTAAACAAAGTGATTAGTTTCTATAGATGTGATCCAATCATTGAAATATGGTTTTGAAAGAACCTAAGCAAGTTCTAGACTACAATAACATATGTGTATCACAAAATAAGGCTAATCTCACTAGGTAAAAATAATTCATCCCAAGTCCTCAATTAAGAATCTAAAGCAAGTAGTACTCAAGCATCCAAGATTTCATCCATTAGCTCAAATCCTAAGTTTTAACAATCAAATTTAATTTGTTTTCAAAAGACTCTAAAATGCTATGGAGATAACCTAGAGGGATACATTTATTTCCACTCATGCAAGAAAAAGTGCTAAAAGAAAAGACATGGTATTTACAATATCTATTTATTCAATTTACTCTAGAAAACATAAAAGTGAAAAATGCGATAAAAGAAAATACAAGAAAGAAAAATCTCCCCTTTATTTCTGGTGGACGGAGTCGACCCAGAAGAAGCCTCCATCCTGGTAGTGGAGGTGTCTGGGTGGCTGAAAGATGTGGGACTCCCCCACACTTGAACTTTACAAAAATTTGTTCTGGTGGCCTAAGTCGATTCAGGTTTAAGAGCCATTCAAGGGGTGGAGTGCTTTTAATTAAAGTCAGATCATCTCCTCCTTCTTGATGCCCTTCAGAAGTCCTTCCAGGAGGCTGAAGTCTGTTCAGTTGGAGTACCCACTCCTGAAGTCTTCTGGACCCTGCAAAACAATGTAATACCTCTCTCAAGTGTACAGGGTCAAAAAGAAATGATATAAATTCAGTCTCTGCATCAAATAAATTCAAATCTGCATCATGTCCAATTAAATCAATTTGTGGTGCCTCAATAAAATTTTCAAAATCATTTTCTACAAAATTTGCATCCAGGAGCTCATCACAAATAAAGAAATCAATTTCTGGCTCATCAATAGAAATTTCACAATTATTTTCAATCAAGGGTATATCAAGTGATGTGTCAGAGCCAATCAAATCAATATCAGATATCTCCAAAAGTTTTTCACATTCAACCTCAGCATAAGATATAGCAAGAGACTCATCAAAATAAATAACATCCATTTCAGGCACTTCTAAAAAATTTTCACTATCCAGATCTACAAAAGATGTATCAAGTGATTCATCATAGCAAACTACATCAATTATGGGTGCCTCTAAAATTATTTCACTATTCATATACAAGGATGTGTCAAGTAATGCATGATGATCAAGAAATCAATATTTGGTACCTCTATTGGATTTTCACAAACAATCTCTACACAAGGTATATCAATAAATCATCAGAGTCAATAGAATCATCCCTAGGTACCTCACTGCATTTTTCTGAAGAAAGGAGAAATACTTACCTGAGCGTGCTGGATAATACCTGAAGGTGTATCTGTGGTCTCCTCCTGGTTATGTTCAAGCTCCTCTTCAGCCTCAGGCTCTGGTGGACAATCAACTGGTGATCCTTGGGTGCTTGCTTCCACCAAGCAAGTCCCTACACTTTCTGGTTCATTCTCTAAATCTTGTGGTGGTCCCTGGGGCTTAGTGCAGTCCCCTACACCTATGGAATCATCCTCTATGCATTCTTCTCCTGTAATATCTGCAACAACAGTGTCAGAAAAATTAGGACCACAATAATGCTATCATCAGAAAATAAAAGTCTAGAATGGTCCTGTGGAGCTTCAGTTTCTTCTTCTTGAGCTGAAACATTTGAAAATGAATTTTGAGTAGGAATCTCCAGAGGAATGTATGCTCTAGGTGCCCAGACTTTGATGAGTACATCATCTTCTTCTTCTTCTATCAAATGTGCAAGATTACTTGAAGAAGGACTTGGCCATGCGCTAGGGTCACCTTGAACTTGCATTTGATTCACTTGACTAGCAATTTGTCCAACGCCTCTTTCGATGTCTTGAAGCCTTTGCTGCTGTTGATGATATTGTACAACTAGTTGATAAATCTCCTCCATTCTTTGTAGTTGAGCCTCATTCTCATTAAGATTCTCAAAGCCTCCTTGGTTAGCATAGCTCCTTGACTGATTTTGAAAGGATGAAGTAGGTTGAAAATTTTGAGCTTGCTGTGATCCTTGAAAACCCTGCTGTTGGGGCTGATTAAAGGACTGATTAGAGGGCTGATATACTGGAAAATTTTGCTGGGAAATGTAGCCCTGAAAGTTTTGATTTTGAGTCTGGAAAATTAGGTGGCGAAGGCTGAAAATTCTGCCCTTGAAACCCTTGATTGTAGGGCTGTGAAAACTGGTTCAAGGGCTGTGTAGGCTGAAAAATGGCTGGTTTTGAGGCGGATCTGTGAAATGATTGAACACTTGCTGCCCTTGATTGTATTGCTGGAATTGAGGTTCAAAATGCTGAAATGGTTGCTGAAAATTGGGCTGAAATTGCTGAAAACTGGGCTGAAAATTCTGGAAAATTGGCTGCCCGTTCTGAAAATTCTGGAAATTCTGGAAATTGCTGGAATTCGGCTGAAATTGTTGGAATTGTTGTGGTTGCTCGAATTGTTGCAATGGTGGCTGAAAAACTGATTTGGTTGCTCAAAATTAGGATAGGGCTGCTGAAATTGATCATTCGGGTGCTGAAAATTCAAATGGGGCTGCTGGAAATCAAAATATGGCTGCTGGAATTCTTGGAGTGGCTGAAGTGGTTGTTGAGGTGGCTTCTGATAAGTAAATGACTGAGCTTTACGGTCTAGTTGGTAGTCCAACCCCTTTAACACATTTTTTAACTCCTCCAATGCCTCTTCTATCTCTTTTGACCCCATTTTAAATTTGCAGCCCTGTCACAAAACAAATAAGAAAAATGGCAGCAACCGTATATGAAAGAATAAGCACAATAAAATGGAACCCAATGATATGTCTAAAAGCATACAAACAAAAATCAAACAAATCAACTAGTTGCTTCCCCGGCAACGGCGCCAAAAATTTGAACGGGCCCAAATATACTAATTAAAGTTGTCACGAAATGTATGGGCTCATCAAATTTAAATAATCAATGAATTGAATGAAATGCTGGAAACCCTTTTTACAATCAAAATTTGAAAATGTAATATAGGGGTCACAGGTCGTATTTTTCTCGGGGACTAGTTGACGTTGTTCGATTCGTGCTCGTATTTATGTGTCGTTTGTGTTTTCGGGTTTCAAATCAAAATTGGGTTTTGGGTTACAATCAAAAATGAAATCACAATGAGAATAAAGGAACTCAACTAAATGGGCTAAACAAATGATAGCAAGTTATTAGCTCAACCAAAAGAATCACTTGCTCGTCTAAGCCCTCAATGCAATTTTTTGGAAACTGATTTCTGATTTCAAAAGCAAAACAAATGCCGAGCAATGAAACAACACAGCAATGCAAGCAATTTTCAACAGCAAGCCAACTTGAATCAAACGCTCTCTATAAAATTCAGCAATCAAACTTTAAACAAACACTACACAACTAGCTACAAAAATTGCCTAAACTGCACTTGATACAAATGCAGAATTCTAGCACTTGGCACGCAACAGAGAATTGCTCAAAGAATGATTCAAAGACTGATGTGCTGCAAATTTGTTTCCAATTGCAGAAATGGATGAAAGCAGGGATGACAATTTGCCAATTCAGTGATAACTTGTTCAATTCAGCTAGGAATATAAAGCTTAAGTAAATTGCTGTGCAAAGACTGTAAGAACTCGATGCTAGCTACATTGCAGAAATAAAGATAGCAATTTCAGACACAGCTGACAGAAGAAAGAAAAAAATCAGAAACGCAGCAGAGAGTTGCAGAAATGAGCAGAAATTGGCAGAATTGAGCCAATTGCAGAAATACAGCAGTTACTTGGATACAAAACAAGCAAATGATTGAAATGGATTTGCTATTTTGATGATCAGCAAGGCTTAAGTGGAATTCCCATTTCATGGACTCGAAATTCAAAAGCTAATGAACTGAAATTTCTGAATAATCTGGGTTTGCACGAAATGGAATTCAGATTTCAGAAATTGAATGATACAACACATTGGATGAAAAGTTCAGCAAAAACTGATCCCAAAGGCTATAGAATTCGAATTGCAGAGCTTCCCTGATACAATTTCAGAACTACAAGTTAAACAAGCAGAATGACAGTGATACACAATTGGAGAACTGATACGCACAACATGTGCAGGAATTTCAGAAAAAGAAACAGAATTCAGAAATGAATGATACACAGCAAGTTGTCAGAAATGCAGAACAATTCAGACCAACAAAGTGATCTAACTCAGTGCTGATGCTGAACCTGATACATTCTCAGAATTGCTGAACTAAAACTGCTAAAAATGAATCAATATGCAGGACACGAGGCTGAAACGCAAGTGCAGCTAAGCTGAAATTCAGAATTAAAACTGATCGAGAAACAAACTCAACTCTAATGCATTGGCAACTAAATGTGATCTTCAATTGCAGGGAATCAACGAAATACTAATCGAATCGGAAAGAAACTGTAAAAATCAAAAACCAAGTTGGAATTTCAGAATATGGCTGATACGCAGCTGAAATTTGATACGCAAGCTGTAAAACCTGAAATTAACCGAAATGAAACCTAATGCTCACTAAACAACTACCTACTGATTAACCTTCAACATTTAAACTCTAATTAACAGAGAACAAATTCAGTAATCGAAATTAAACAACTGATACTCAAAACAGAAACAGAACATTGCAGAAATGAAGATTACAGCTACAAAAACGAAATTAACTAAAGTAAACTAAACCCCAATCTCTTCCCGAGCTCACAATCTTCTTGGTTGTCAATCAAGAGTGAGCCTCGAACCCGCAAGCTCAACAAATCAGTGAGAAAACTCAATCTGCGCTTGAATTCAGCTCAACTTGCTCAAATCTGAAACTTCCATTCGATTTCTTGGATTTAACTGCGTCTGCGTGCGATGGTGAGTTGGGGATGCTCCAAGCAATCTAGGGAACCCCTCTAGATAGCCCAGATGGATGGAAGTGGAGCACAGCCGATCCGAAGTCACCAAATGGTAGAACTGCGGAAACCTCTCAACAGCCCTATTTCTTGGGCAAATTGCGGCTGGAAACTTCGCGGATGAGTCTTCCTAATGATCTAGAACATGATCTAGTGAAGAAATTGAGGTGGCCGCGCCTCGGATTGAAGAATTAAGCTAAAAACAGTGAAGAGAAACAAACGAAGAAGGAGCTGCGGCGGAGACGCGACGAAGGAGAAGGCTGGGAAAATTTCCTTAAGTAATTAAGAATGAACGGCTCTGATTGATTTGATGAAATCCAACGGCTGATCTTGCTCTGATTGAAGCCAAACTTTAATGATGATGATTTGGGGTCAAGATCTGCCTTGTGGTAGCTCGGATCCTCCAGATATGCAACGGATGGTCCAGATCAACTCTATCTGTGAATGGACGCTCTAGAGCCCTCCTTGCTTGATCCAACGGTTGATTTAGCTCCGATTGGGATGAAACCTTCAGATCTTGATCATAGAGCTTGATCAACCCTAACCCTAGCTCGGATTGCTTCAGATCATCCCGGATGGCTCAGATCTAGCCGCTCTTGAATCGGACGGCCCGGATTAATCGTAGGCTTGATAATTCGATCCGGTTCACATCCGACTCAAGTTTGACCCAGTATACCCTAGGTCCAGGATCCTTTCATGCCTACAAAAATATATCAGAAAATTAGTGGCCAAATAATCCAAAAATATGTAATTTTGCAATAAAGTCCAAAATAATAGAAAATCCTAAAACCTAGGGTAAAATCACAATTAAACAATAAAAACATGGATCAAACATGGATTTAAGCACTTAAAATAATCAATAAAATGGTGCTTATCACATAGCAGACCCAATAGACCTCTATTGTGACAACAATGGGGCTATTGCGCGGGCTAAGGAACCTCGCTCTCATCAGTGGACCAAACGCATACTACGGCGTTTCCATCTCATTCGAGAGATCATCGATAGAGGAGATGTGAGGATATGCAGAGTACACACTGATTCTAATATCGCAGATCCTTTGACCAAGGCTTTGGCACAAAAGAAGCATGATGATCATACCAGGTCACTGGGTATTAGATATTGCAGTGATTGGCACTAGTGCTAGTGGGAGATTGTTAGTAGGAGCCCTAGAGCCAATTATGTGATGATTGACTGGGGATATTTTTATATTATATTCTATCATTAATAAAGGCATGTTTGGTTATTATACTTACTTTGTATTTGTGCCAAATAACTAAGTATAATAATGTCCTTGGGTAGTAGGTTCTTATCTACATTATATCGATTGGTTGAATCGATAGTGAGATAATGTAGAGAACACTACTCTAAACCATTCCTAGTCAAGTATTAATATTCAAGGATAATATTAATACATGGAGACTAGCATGTAGGTCAACTGATGATTTGAGCTCACAAGTCATGGATATGTGATATCAAGTTGACACATGGGTATACATTGGAGAATATGTACTGAATTGACCCACCATGAGAAAGTTTCATAGATTGTCATATGAGTGTCATAAACTTTCTCATGTGACTATTGGTATGAATAGTCCTTAGACCTGAATTCATTACGGTTCCCTAAATAAGGAGTTATGTACTTTGGTATCGTCAAACGTCACCCATAACAGGGTAGACTATAAAGGCGATCACTGGGTATGTAATGAATTATACAGATGGATGTGAGTGATGTAGATGGGATCTATCCATCCCATATGACGGGAGTGATATCTGTGGGCCCCTTGATCGAGTAGGACTGCTAAAACGCATGAACATGCTCAAATGAGTCAATATGAGATGTTGAGCTCATTTATTTGAGTGAGTCTACTCGGGGATCAAGAAACACAAGATTGATTGAGGATGACATGATCTATGCCTCATTGGTCAATCTAGATATCAAGGATAGAAGGACAAGGTCATACATTGCCATAGTCATGGAGGTTAAGTCGGATCTCGACTTTCTTGTTACTTGGGTAGCATTGATGCATTGCTAGATGTCGCTCATTGCTTTTGTGTCTAAATTGGTTTAGACACATTGCCAACGTTACGAGAGCCTATTGGTTCACACACTAAGGACACGATGCTTTAGAGATTAATTAATCTTGATTTGGCTAAGATTTAATTGGAATTGGATTAATTGAGTTAGACTCAAGTGAATCCAATTGGATTATGGATTGAGATCTAATTTGAGTTAAACTCATTTAGATTAGACTCAACCACATTTGGATGAAATATTAATTCATTAAAATATTTAATGAATTAATAAGAGAGGAAGATGGAGAGTTTCTCACCATTAGAGTGTTACATGAAAAGTTAGAGAGTTACATTAAAATGTTTAATGAAGGGAAGTTTAAAAGACAAAAACTCCTCATGATATGAGTATAAAAGAGTTTTTCCCTTGTCATTTGGATGACAACTTCTCATTTTCTTTCCCCTCTTCCTTATCTTCTCCATCTTGGCTGAAACCCACATCTTGGGTTCTTGTTGTTTTGTGAATTACCTCAAGTTGCTAGCACAACTAAGGTAGTTCTTCTCCGAAGTAGAGATATCGTGTTCATGTGGATACAAATAGAGGCACGGACACTTGAACGTGCAAGAGATCCGGCGGCGCTTGGACGAGTGGGATAAACGTAAGGGCACGCTCCAAAGGTATACGCTTTAGATAGATCTATTAGATAGATAATTTCGTAGAAGTTTTTCTTTCGCATGGATCGCTCGAGGGATCTTGTTTTCGTTGTATTTTTGTGTTTATGTCGCCTGGAGATCCCAACAACAAGCTCGTATGCGGAGGAAGTATTCGAACAACAGGAGCTCCAGGGGGCAGTGTAGAGGGGTCGGAATCACCCTCCTCAGAGCTGGAAGTCCCCTCGAACAAGGTCCCCTTAGCAGGAACCTCCCTCAACTGCACTGGGGGAAAGAGTGCATGGAAGCCTCCAATGTTGCGTCCAACCTCTTTTGAATGCGGTGGAGTGCCATCCTGTATTGGGTGCGCAATACCTCCTTACCCTTTGGAGCCTC
Source organism: Boesenbergia rotunda (assembly GCA_024364735.1). Lineage (NCBI taxonomy): Eukaryota > Viridiplantae > Streptophyta > Magnoliopsida > Zingiberales > Zingiberaceae > Boesenbergia > Boesenbergia rotunda. The sequence continues at coordinate 156,982 of JAGFNQ010004847.1, forward strand.
GGCAGGGTCAATTGAAGGAGAGCCGGGGGCTGGGACACCTACCTCTAGAACAGCAGCCAGCGGAACGGGGGAAGATAGGGGAATGGATTCCCCACCTGCGGAGGGAAAAACAACCTCCTTAGGGATAGAGGGAAGGGGGTTGGGGCTCGAACCTTTCGGAATCTGCCTCTTCTGCCGACCAACGAATGGTATGCTTGAGGGGGGTAGTCAGAGTGAGTGTTGGGTTCACCCGACACAAAAACACAAAAACACAGTGGAAACAAGAACCCTCGAGCGATAATGCGAAAGAGAACTCGTACGAAGTTCGTCTATCTAATAGATCTATCTATAGTGCATACCTTTGGAGCGTGCCCTTCGCTTATCCCGCTCGTCCAAGATGCGCCAGATCTCTTGCATGTTCAAGTTTTCGTGCCTCTATTCATATCCACATGGACATGATCTCTCAACTTCGGGAAGAACTACCTTAGTTGTGCAAGCAATTTGAGGTAGTTCACAAGACCACCAAGAACCCCAAAGGGGTTTCGCCCAAGAGGGAGAAGAGGGAGAAGAGAGGAAGGGAAGAAGGGAAAGCTCACACACTTATCATTCAAATGACTAGACTCTCTTTTATATTCATCCCATGAATATGAAGAGTCTTTTGTCTCTTTGACTTCCCTTCATTAAAGCCAATAAAGAACACATCTTTTCATGTGACTCTTCACCTTCTCTTCATCCAATGAAGAGAGACTTTTCTCTTTCCTTCATTAACCACTTTAATGAATTTCCCCATGCAATTCCGATCGGGCCTCTTGGTCTTCCGACTAGGTCTCCCGACCAAGTCTGCCGAGCAAGTCGCCGAGCTCCTGACCCAGTCTGTCGAGCTCCCGACCCAGTCTGCCAAGCGTCGAGCTCCCGACCCAATCTGCCGAGCTCTCGACCCAGGCTGCCGAGTTCCCAACTTGGGCTCCTGACCTAATCTCCCGAGTTACTAACTCGAGCTCCCGACCTAGTCTCTAAGCTCCTGACCCAGTCTCCCGACTCGAGTCTCCCGAGCTCCGGTCCCGATCTCCCGAACTAGTCTCCCGAGTTCCCAACTCGAGTTCCCGACCTAGTCTCTGAGCTCCTGACCCAGTCACCCGACCCGAGTCTCCCGAGCTCCGGTCCTGAGCTCCCGAACTAGTCTCTCGAGTTCCCAACTCAAGCTCCCGACCAGATCTCTCGATCGAATCTCCCGAGTTCCCAACTCGAGCTCCCGATCAAATCTCCCGATCGGATCTCCCGAATTCCCAACTCAGGCTCCCGATCAAACTTCCCAAAGCATCATGTCCTTAGTGTGTGACCCAACAGGTTCTCACAACGTTGGCAATGCGCCCAAACACTTTAGACACATAAGCAATGAGCGACATCTAGCAATGCATCATTGCTACCTAAGTAACAAGAAAAGTCGAGATCAGACTAAACCTCCGTGACTATGATAATGTATGACCTTGTCCTTCTATCCTTGATATCTAGATTGACCAATGAGGCATAGACCGTGTCATCCTCAATCAATCTTTGTGTTTCTTGATCCCCGAGTAGACTCACTCAAACAAATGAGCTCAATATCTCATATTGACTCATTTGAGCATGGCCATTTGTTTCAGTAGTCCTACTCGATCATGGGGCCCACAGATATCACTCCCGTCATATGGGAGGGATAGATCCCATCTACATCACTCACATCCCTCCGCATAATTCATTACATACCCAGTGATCGCCTTTATAGTCCACCCTGTTACGGATGACGTTTGACGATACCAAAGTACATAACTCCTTATGTAGGGAATCGTAGTGATTTCAGGTCTAAGGACTATTCATACCAATAGTCACATGAGAAAGTTTATGACACTCATATGACAATCTATGAAACTTTCTCATGGTGGGTCAATTCAGTACACATTCTCTAATGTATACCCATGTGTCAACTTGATATCACATATCCATGACTTGTGAGCTCAAGTCATCAATTGACCTACATTCTAGTCTCTATGCATTAATATTGTCCCTGAATATTAATGCTTGACTAGGAATAATTTAATGTAGTGTTCTCTACATTATCTCACTATCGATTCAACCAATCGATATCATGTAGATAAGAACCTACTACAAAAGGACATTATTATACTTAATTATTTGGCACAAAAATATAGTAAGTATAATAACTAAACATGCCTTTATTAATGATAGAATATGATACAAAAAGTCCCTAGCCAATCATCACATAATTGGCACTAGGGCTCCTACTAACACTTCCTTTACCGCAACCCTAGGAGAGAGAGAGGGAGGGAGAAGAGCTTAGGGTTTTTCCAATTGGAATTGGATGATCAAAAAATCTCCTTGGTTTCATGACTCCATGGGGGTATTTATAGGGTAACAATAGAGACCATGAGGAGGAGTTGGGTCTTGGCCTGCTAATGGATCTAAACAAGATCCATTAATGAAGAATCATTCCACTAAAGGCCCTTCATTGAATCACCTCACCAACCCCCATATTTACATATGGGCTCCGCCTATTATGAGTACAATTTCTACCCGTGTTTAATATAACACATGCCCGGTGATTAATTTAAATTTTAGACAATTTTAATTAATCAACATCTAACTCCTTGACTTGTACCACTCATCCTTATCATCATGTTGTGTGGGGACCGGTGACGTCGATAGAGGGGGGATGAATATCAACTCGTTAAAACTTTGCGGAAACTCGTGGAAAACTCATCTTCGAATGTTCGTTCTAATCACAGAGTTAGTAGCATAGCAGAAAACAAAAAGGAACGAAAATAAAAGACAACACAGAATGCACACGAGATTTTTTACTTGGTTCCCAATCCCCCAGGGTCAGTACGTCCAAGGCCTAAGCATGGGAAACGCCCGTCCAATAATGGTCTCCTTTCTGGACTTTCCGGAGGCAGAGAAACCCCTCTTACAGTGTAAGATTTACAATAAAAAATATAGATAAAAATAAGTGCAAAATCTAAATTCAAACCAAATAAAAGAGTCAAAGACTCGGCCAATCTGGAACTCTGAAGTGTCGCGCACTTCCTCCCAGAGCTTCCTTGGTCGCAGAGCTTCATCGTTAGTGCTTTTCATCCATTCGAAATGCTCAGAATGATCGGGGAATTGTTGTTCTGAGTTGAGGGGTACCAAGTAAATGCTCAGAGTGATCCATCGACGGATTCTTGGATTATTCACCCATCCGAGGTGGATACCAAGTAAATCGGTTTGTTAGCATTGTCTAGTATTGTTAGTCTTATTTTATTTGTATTTCTGCTGCGCTAACAACTTTGTAGAGAAAACGACGAAGAATTGCTATTCACCCCCCCCCTCTAGAACTCTATTCGATCCATCAGTTGGTATCAGAGAAAAGACCGCTCTTGATCGGACTAACCGCCGAGGGAGCACACGCTAGAGGAAGAAGAACATGGAAGACAAATTTGGTGATGATATTTACACTCCACCGGCCTACAACCATGAGGATTTGAGTATTGGAAGTCACGGATGAAAATGTGGTTCAGAATGGAGTGGGACCTTTGGATTGCGCTTGAAGAGCCCTTCGAGATTCTAAAGGATAAGCACGGGAAGAGGCTTAGACCTAGATATTGGAATCAAGAACAAGAAAATCAATCCAAGGCGAATAAAAAGGTAATTAGTATTTTAATAAATCTTTTGCCTAACAATGTATTGAGTCATGTAGGGGCATACCAGAATGCATATGAATTGTGGAGCATATTACAAGAAATTCATAAGACCCCTACACGAGATCAATTAGTGGAAGAGTCCGAGGAAGTAAACTCAATATCCCAAGAAGAGGAGAAAAATGAAGAAGAATCATCTACCTCCTCAAGTGAAATGGAAGACGAGAGTGAGAGGTCCTCCACCTCATCCAGAGAAGAAGAAGAAGAAGTATCAACGTCAAGTATTGAGGGGGAGGAGAGACCCTCAATCATACAAGAACAAGAAGAAGCCTCTACCTCCACCAAGGCAAGGAAAAAGGAATACATTATATGCTTTGGGTGCAATGAAAAGGGGCACTACAAAGACAAGTGCCCGAAAGGTAAAAAGGAGGTAAAGTCTAAACCTATTTCAATTCAATTTAAATCTAACATGAATTGTAGGAATGGAGAGCCCAAGAAAAGAAAAAGAAGATTCGATGCTTCACATGTGGAGAGCTAAGGCACTACCACACCAAGTGCCCTAGAAAAGGTGAACTAAAGAAAATGGAGCACTTGAGGAGATGGGAGAAAGAAGAAAGGAAGAAGAGAAGAAGCCCACATCAAGGAGGAACTCCAAAGGTAAGGAAGGTAACTCCTAACCTTAAGTCAAAATGAAATTCTAATTCAAGTTCCTCCATACATGATAAAAATAGAATTAATCATTCATCCATGCATGCTAGGATTAATGAAAATGGCTTAATGGTGCACAATTTCGGATTTAGATATAATGATAGGACTAGGGTTAACAAGGTAAATCATAACTCTAGGAAAAGCATGCATCATGATCAACCTAGGACCTTTGTACCTAAGGAACAAGGCACTAAGCCCAAGAAGGGAAGGAATGTGCCTAGAAAGGAGGGTAGGTCTAGGAATGTCCAAAGTGGACATATGGATTCTAGGTTTAGGAACCTAGAAAGGGAAAATTAAGCTTTAAGGGAAATGCTTGATAGGTTAGAGAAAACCCTAGAAAGGTTCACTATTGGATCTAAGGGGTTAGATATGGTGTTGGGTGGTTTAAACCGCACCAATGATAGATCGGGGTTAGAATACTGGTCTAAGACCTCTAAGGCCAACAAAAAGAAGTATGCTGGGGAGGCATACAATCATGGTAAGGAGGGAAAGTCCAAGGATGGCAAGGGAATGTCATCCAAAGGTAAAAAGAGTGACTTAACCAAGGACAAAGTGTCCAAGGTTAAGAAGGTCAATTTTGTAGGCCAAGAATCACCGGAAGCACACCGGTGTGGTCTAGTATGGATTGAGTCACCTAGGGAGGTGGCAAGGGCTAAGAGCTCAAGGGGGAGCTCTAGGAGCCTTTGAGTTCCATGGTAAGTGGATCTCAAGAGTCTCTCTCCTAGGAAATTAGGTGAAATGTGCCAAAAAGGGTTGAAAGACTTGGGTAAGTCTTAATCGTAGGTTTTGGCACATTAAAAAGGAGATTTAAGGAGAAAAAGATGAAAATGAGGTTACATCTGATAAAATTAAGGTTAAGTGGGCAAATACCATATAATTCAGTAATAAAAATGACATATGATAAAGGATAAGAAGATACATTGAAGAGAAGTCAAAATTATGACTTTTGGAATGAGTTCAAATGGTATAGTTTAGGAAGAATGGGATTTAGTGTCAATCTTGGGATTCGGAGTACATTCATTTGGAAACATATTTTTCCTAAGTAAATATAGGCCTCACAAATCTCCCCACAAAATTTTAGATTTTTTGGGGATTTGTAGAATTAGTTAGAGATTTCTGAAATTCGACTGAAAACCCTGGAATTCAAGTATCAGTCGATTGCCCTGGGGGTAGTCGACTGATCTCAACTCAGAAACTCTCTGTGAGTTTTCACAGTCGACTGCCCTTGGGGCAGTCCACTGGTCAGTAGGTTTAAGGATAAAAGGCATTTTGGATGTTGAGAAATTATAAAATTGAATCATATGATATGGATTTGGATTAAGATTCATGATTATGAGCTCACATTCCATGAATAAAGTGATTATCCCACGATTTATTAAGGCTTTATTAATATCTTGAAATTCAAGGAAGTTTGATAAGTTTCTCATGTATATCTAGGAGTTAGAGATAAAAAGGAAAAATTGAGGACAATTCCTTGTGTAAATTGATGATGGTTAGAATTAGCAAACACAAGGATTTATAGATAGACTTTCGAATTGATACAAAATGCCAAAATTTTAAAGAAAAACAAAATGTACCAAAAGTCAAGCACACTTGACATTTTCATTAAATCATATTTTTCTAGGATAGGGTATATCCTAACAAGTGTGTTTGCAAATTTTTTTTTAGGTCTTTCCAGGGTTTCTAGGATTTTCTAGAGGGTTCTAGGGTAGAAAACGTGGGTTGTTAAGTTAGTATTAACTTGACATGAAAAGGTTGTGATGTTAAGTTGGGTATAACTTAACTCGGTGTTATGGTGTCAAGTTGGGTAGAACTTGACCTTGGTAAATGAAAATTGGGAGAAGGCATAGGTAAAGGGGGAGGTTGCCTCCTTGGTTGCCTTAGTTTTTTCATAAGAAATTTTTGGGTTTTGTGTCAAACTTGGGAATGGTGATAGATACATGGTTGAATGTATTTTTCCCAAGTAGGTATAGGTACCACAATGTTCTCCACAAAATATGGAAATTTTTGGAGAATTGTGGAATTTCTGGCGTATTTCTGAAATTGGCCAGAAACGTTTGATATTCATAGTATCAGTCGACTGCCCTAGGGGCAGTCGACTGGCCAGGGCTGATTTGTGTATCAACAACTGGTTTTGTTTCCAAATCATAAGAAACAAGTGTATGGGGGGTTAGTACACTGTGTTTAGGATCATTGGGGATTAAAAGATCCAATAATTGGGATATTATTGGCATCTTTTTAATGTTAGGCAAAGGGGGAGATGTGTTGGGTTTAAGTTGGGAAACTAAACACTCCTTTGCTAGAAACCCTAGGTTTAGGGGGAGCTAAGATTAAGGGGGAGCATGGTTGCTCCATTCTTGGCTTAAGGGGAACCTTGGAGAGGTTCTTAAAAAGCCTTTGTAAGTCCAATGTAGGAGGAGCTTGGGATAAGCTTTAAAATGCCCTTTTGGTGAAAAATCCTAACTTGGAGGGTTAGGTGTGGAAAATCCTAACTTGGAGGGTTAGGTGTGGGATGCCTTGGGATAGAATCCATTTTGCATTGCATATGCATTATTTTTGTTATTGAATACTATTTTGCATTCCTTAACTTAAATGTATTGCCAAACATCAAAAAAGGGGAGATTGTTGAGGCAATCTATGGTCCGGAGTGACCAAGGGTTTGATGCATGGGCAAAGGGTTTAAGTTAGGTTTCCCTTGTGTTCTTATATGTGTATGTTGAGTGTGCAGGTTGTACAGGTTACACATATGGACTTGGTTGGACGACCTCAGTACGGTGAAGGGTGGCATGGAGACAAGCTGGAGGCTTGTGTGCACCCAAGGGACTTTGGAGAGCAAGGATGATGAGCTAATGGGCGCGGACTTCGAGGCATGCGTGAAAGATGGCATGGAGGCAAGCAGGTGGCCTGCGTGCATCCGAGGGACAGGAGCCGAAGATGAAGAGGGCGCAAAGGCAATAGTCGAGGCTGCGAATGAGGAGTCAGTCGAGTCGTTAGGGTACGAGTGTTGTGTGATTGTACTCGGGAAGGGAAACCCTAGGTGAGTGAGTAGGGCAGTCGACTGATAAAACTCACAGAAGAGTTCTGGCCTAGGACCAGTCGACTGCCCTGGGGGCAGCCGACTGGTAGGTGGCTGGTGAGTTGGCTGAGAATTCGAACGTTGGGGTGCAACGGTCGAATTTCAGTGGCACCAGTCGACTGCCCTGGGGGCAGTCGACTGGTAGTGAGGGTTTCAGCCCGAGTCCTATTTAAAGAGGACTTCGTGGTAGCTGAGATTTTTGACGAATCTTGTCTTGGTTAAAGGCAAGATAGTAGTCTTTGTGCTCAGAGGTTTGCTTGGGATTGTGGCGAGGTTTCTCCACCCACAAGGAGCGACAGAGTTAGTCGGAGGTTATCCGGGGAGTGATCCACCGATGGATTCTTGGATTAGTCACCCGTCCAGGGTGGATACTGTTGATGCAGTCTGACCCTGATTGTTGTTTTGGTGTTGACACCGATTTTAGTTTAGGTTGATGAGATGATTTGGATTAAGTCCTAGTCGGGGACTGGGCATGAAAGCCTGGTGAGTGATGCCAGGTCCTAGCTTGGGGAGCTAGGAGATGGAAATCCTGGTGAGTGGAGCCAGGTCCTAGCCTGGAGGGCTAGGTTGGATGTAACCCTAGCTTGGAGGGTCAGGTCCTAGCCTGGAGGGCTAGGTTGGAAAAGTCCTAGCTTGGAGGACTAGGTGAGGAAAAGTCCTAGATTGGTGGGCTAGGTGTGAAAAGTCCTAGCTTGGAGGGCTAGGTGTGAAAATTCCTAACTCGGAGGGTTAGGTGATTGGAAATCCCGATGAGTGAAGCCGGGTCCTGGTGAGTGAAGTCAGGTTGATTGGAAATCCCGGTGAGTGAAACTGGGTCCTGGTGAGTGAAGGCAGGTTGACTGAAATCTCGGAGAGTGAAGCCGGGTCCTTGAGAGTGAAGCCAGGTTGACTGAAGCCCCAGTGAGTGGAGCTGGGCATGGTGTCTTGGTCCGGGGGACTAAGAACGAGTCAGAGAAGGGCTGGAGGCTTGTTCTCATGACTTGGAGTGGGTTTGACCTTACCTGGATCGGTCTGGTGATCGATCAGGGAAGTTGGCACGGTGTTCCCTCGTGGATCGGCCTGGTGACCGATCCAGCGATGACTGATCAGTCTGGTGACCGATCAGGGAGCTCACAATGACCTTGTTGGGCTACTGATCGACTCATGATAGGTCTGGTGACCGATCAGGGAGCATACAGTGGGTTTTGGGAACCTTACTGGTTGGCTCCTGATCGGTCCGGTGATCGATCAGAGATATTGTTCAATCATTCTAGTGAACGATCAAGTGTCGCGGACTCCTCCTTATGACCAATCAGGCTAGAGCTTGATCGGTCGGAGAGCCTCCTGATCGGTCTGGTGACCGATTAGGGAGCATACAGTGAGTTTGGAGAACTCTACTGATCGGTCTGGTGACCTATCTGGGATGTTGTTCAGATCATTCTGGTGAACGATCAAGTGTCGTGGACTCCTCCTTATAACCGATCAGGCTGAAGCCTGATCGGTCGGAGGACACCCTGATCGGTCTGGGGACCGATCAGGCCCATGTGGCTGCGAAAACTAGGAATCCCAGCAAAGCTGTGGATCGGTCCGGTGACCGATCCACAAGCCCTGGATCGGTTTGGTGACCGATCACTTTAATTCAAACGTGCTGTCAGACGCTCTGATTGCGTCTGATCTCACTCTGATTCCTACTGATACACTACTGATACTTGTTCTGAGCCCTCTGATGTTTGATCTTTTGTTGATTTGCTACCCTAATGAGCTGCTAAGTGTGTAGGTGACTCAGGGACCATCCATGGAGAGTCAAACTTGGTATTTCGCTACAGCAGGTTTGTCCATTTGCTTCCGCAGGTTGTAACGTTCTCTGGAACGAGCTACAACAGCTAAGGAGCTGATGACCTGGGGCTCGACTGGAGAGGTTTCAGTGAGTCCAGAGGAGGTCAAGGGTAGCTGGCTGCTGCAGGTGAGCAGCTTGGAGCTGCTGCAGGTGAGCAGCTGGGAGCTGCTGCAGAGGAGCGTGTGACTTGGCGATGGAAGCTGGTTAAGATGTGTAGCGGGGAAGAGTTGAACAAGAGTTTTTGACGAAGTGCTAGAGTTCTTGTTCTCCACATCGAAATGCTTTGGCTCTACATTTGTGCGATTACTCTACTGTGAATCTTGAGCAACCTTCTGTTACTCGAGCACTTGGGAAGAAGAAAAAAGAAGCTTGGCGAGTCCATCAGCAAGAAGACATGAAGTAGAGAGTTCTTGCGTGAGATCTGTGCTGGGTGGAGCTCGGTGAGGAGTTTGCTTGTGTTCTTGAGGTTCTAAGTGCTTAGTAAGATTTCCTTCATGAGTTTCCTGTACTTAATACTTCATCTTATTGAAACGCTGTGGAGAGGTTACTCCACCAAGAAGGAAGTTGCTTTCTATCCAGATTTTCCGGGGCTTGATCTACCGACGATCAAGGGATCGCCCACCTTAAGGGCACGCCAAGGAGTAGAGGCAAGTTATCCCCGAACCTTGTAAATCCTCTGTGTTAGCGTTTTAATTTGTCTTTAGTTTCTGCACTTTGTTCTTGCTGTTATACATCTGTTTTGCTTCCGCTGTGCTACGGACCTTTGAAGTGTAGAAATTTGTTAAGTGAAAGCGAATTTTGGTGTCTGGCTACATTCACCCTCCCCCCCCCCCTCTCTAGCCATCCAAGTTCCAACAAGTGGTATCAGAGCTTGGGGCTCTGTTCAAGCGGATTAGCAACCGAGAGTCAACTACAATGGCGCTGAGAGAAGGTTTTAGTACCACTAGACCTCCCTTCTTCGATGGAGCAGACTTTCAATATTAGAGATCGAAGATGGAGTATTATCTCAAGATGGACATCAACACATGGTTCGCTGTGAAGGAGGGTTTTTCCCCTCCAAAGGATGATGAAGGAAAAAAATTGGAATCTTGGCGTTGGACGGTTGAGCAAACCTGGAAAAGTGAAACTGATGCGAAGGCGGTGGTGACTTTGCAATGTGGTATGAACAAAGATCAACTCATCAAGGTTGGTCCCTTTACGAGTGTGAAGGATTTGTGGAATAAACTCATTGAACTCCATGAGGGTACCCGAGACTCAAGAATTGCCAAGAGGGATTTGTTCCTCAACCAACTATAAAACCTCTCCATGAAGGAGAGTGAAACGGTGAGTGAACTTCATAGCCGGTTCAAAGAAGTTCTTAACGGTCTTCATTCCATTGATGAAAAGGTTGAGAACCGCGACCTTGTAAGGTATGTGCTAAAAGTTTTTCCAAGGAATGCCTTGTGGTCATCCATGGTGGATGCCTACAAGGTATCTAAGGATTTATCAATTGTAAAACTTGATGACTTATTTTGTGAAATGGAGCTACATGAGATGGATAACAAAGGCCCCAAGGAGAAGGGGATTGCCCTTGTAGCAGGTGAAAAGACTAAGAAGAAGAAGGAGAAGGAAGTCTCTTCATCTTCATCCTCATTCGAGTCCGAATCTGAATCTGAGGAGGATGGCAGCGGGTCTTCTTCCTCCGAGATGGCCAACTTCGTTTGAAGAATGATGAGGAAGAGCCGACACTTGAAGGGTAAAGGTAACCCTAGTGAAGTTAAGATTGATAAGTCTAATGTTACTTGTTATGAGTGTAGCAAGAAAGGGCACTTCAAGAGTGAATGCCCAAAGCTAAAGAAGAAGGAGGAGAAATCCAAGAAGAAGGAGGAGAAATCAAAGAAGAAGAAGAAGAAGGCTTTGAAGGCCACATGGGATGAATCCTCCTCAAGTTCATCCGAAGAGGAGAAGGATGAGAAGAGTACACGTCATGTGGCACTCATGGCACTTGAAGATCAAGAGAGCAGTGATGAATCGAGTGACTCATCAAACGCTGTTTTATCATCTTCGGATGATGAAGAGGTAATCACTCCCAAACTAGATAAATGCTATAGGACTATTACATGTTTAACCGATTTGTTGAAAAAGTCAAAAAATAAGGTCAAATCATTGAAAATTGAGGTTGAACAGTTGAAATCCTCTAAGGATGAGGATATTGATGATTTACATTTAGAAATGTTAGAGGATGAAAATAAATCTTTGAAGAGTGAAGTTGAGAGACTCAAGAGTGTTCTTGAGAAATTCTCGACAAGCTCAAAGACCTTAGATATGATTTTGAATGCACAAAGGGTTGTCTACAATAGGGCCGGTATTGGTTACCGACCCAAAGAACCATCATTTGTGTCCTTAATGTGTAGGACTGATGTTAGACAATTTAAGACTCCTTAGGTTCAAAGGAAAGTAGTTAAGGCATGGGTGCCTAAATCTTGCTTAGTAGGTGCTTTGGGTCCCAAGATTTGGGTACCTAAATCTTCTATTTTTTGAATTGTGTAGGTTATGATTGAGGGGGAGCATCTATCAACTTGGTTCGTTGATAGTGGGTGCTCCAAACACATGGCCGGTGATAGATCCTTATTCACTACATTTCAAAGAAAAAATAGAGGTAATGGTTCTTTTGGTAACAATGGTAGTCTTAAGGTTATAGAAATAGGAGACATTCAAATATCCGAATATTTTAGGATTAAGAATGTCCTTCTAGTCAAGGGGATGACATTTAATCTTCTAAGTGTCAGTCAATTGTGTGATGCGGGTTACACAATTGATTTTCAATCAAGTCAATATCTAGTTAGACAACATGACACATTGGACACGGTACTAGTAGGCACAAGGATAGATAACATTTATCAAGTTTCATTTAAAAGTGCTACTAATGCTTTTGTTAAGTGTTTCATGTCAAGAGAATATGAGTCTAACCTTTGGCACCGGAGACTAGCACATGTGAACATGAAGAATATCCAGAAATTGGCCAACAAGGGATTAGTTTGTGGCTTACCAAGCATCAAGTATGAAAAGGAAAAGATTTGTGATGCATGTCAAATGGGTAAGCAAACAAAATCTGCACATAAAGGTAAAAGCACTGTAAGTACTTCTACCACATTGGATTTACTTCACATGGACTTGTTTGATTGTAGTACAAGCATATCCTTGAATGGTAGTAGATATTATTTTGTTATCATTGATGATTTTACTAGATATACATGGACCTATTTTCTAAAATATAAGGACCAAACCTCAGATGTTTTTATTTCCTTTTGTAGACGGGTTGAAAATGAAAAATCATCAACAATCAAAATAATTAGGAGTGATCATGGAGGTGAATTTCAAAATCAAAGATGTTTAGAGTTTTGTCAAGATAGAGGGTACAGGCATGAGTTCTCCACTCCTAGAACACCACAACAAAATGGTGTTGTAGAGAGGAAGAACCGAGTGCTACAAGAGGTTGCTCGAAGCATTCTCAATGAGTACTCATTACCGGGGTACTTGTGGGCCGAAGCTGTAAACACAGCTTGCTACGTGCAAAATCGAGTCCTCATTCACAGATTTCTAGGGAAGACTCCTCATGAACTTTGGTTTGGAAAACCACCTACGGTTAAACATCTTAGGGTGTTTGGGTGTAAGGTATTTATTCTAAACACCAAGGACCATCTTGGAAAGTTCACAGCCAAAGCAGATGAAGGGATACTGGTCGGGTACTCCCTAGTCAGCAAAGCTTACAGAGTCTATAACAAGAAATCTAGATTGGTTGAAGAGTCTTATGATGTTGTCTTTGAAGAAATTCCCAAAGTAAATGATCAATCAGAAGATGTTGAAGGAGCTCAATTCGAACTCAGGCAACTGGGTTTGGATGAAAGTCCAAATATTGTAGATGATGGTGATGAATCTGATGACGGTGAGCCTAGACAACTCATAGATCAGCCGGATCCTGAGGCTGAGCTTGTGTCTAGTGACACCATCCAAGAAGCACCACCAACACCAGGGATAACTAGGTTAGCCTCTAGTCATCCCCAAGACCAAATTGTTGGAGATATCCACCATGGGGTTAGGACTAGATCATTCTTCAGGAATGAGGCTAATGAAGTTGCCCTAATTTCCGAAATTGAACCTAGGAAAACTGACGAGGCATTAAATGATCCCGATTGGATCATTGTCATGCAAGATGAACTAGGTCAATTCGAAAGTAGTCAAGTGTGGGATTTAGTCCCTAGACCGAAGAAGACCACCATTATTGGAACCAAATGGGTCTTCAAAAATAAGTTGAATCATAAGGGAGAAATCGTAAGAAACAAGACACGCTTAGTAGCCAAGGGCTATAGTCAAGTTGAAGGCCTTGATTACGATGAAACCTATGCTCCCGTGGCACGATTAGGATCCATCCGATTGATGCTTGTATTTGCAGCACATCGTGGTTTCAAGCTATATCAAATGGATATCAAATCGGCCTTTCTAAATGGTTTCATAAGAGAAGAGATCTATGTTGAACAACCTCCGGGGTTTGAGAGTACCGAATTTCAAACCACGTGTTCAAACTCAAGAAGGCACTTTATGGCCTTAAACAAGCACCCCGAGCTTGGTATGAAAGGCTGTCGACATTTCTAATTGAAAAAGGTTTTGTGAGAGGACAAATGGACTGTACACTATTTCTACGAAGAGATGATGACAATATATTTGTAGCCCAAGTGTATGTCGATGACATAATTTGTAGCTCAAACAATAAGGGCTATTTGAATGAATTTATTGGACACATGGAGAGTGAATTTGAAATGAGTCTAGTGGGAGAGTTGACTTTCTTCCTTGGACTTGAAATCAAACAAACTCGAGATGGAATCCATGTGCACCAATCAAAATACACTCAAGAGATGCTCCGAAAATTTAACATGAGTGATTCGAAGGATGTTACCACTCCCATGGCTACAAACACAAAATTAGGCAAGGATGAGAGTGGTAAACCTGTTGACCTAACTCAATATCGGAGCATGATAGGTAGTTTGCTATACCTCACAGCTAGTCGACCTGATATCCTTTTTGTTGTGGGTATGTGCGCTAGGTATCAAGTATGTGCCAAGGAATCTCATTTAATCGTTGTCAAGAGAATTTTGAGATACCTTAAGGGCACAATTGGAGTTGGTCTTTGGTACCCCCGTACCGAATCGTTTGACCTAATTGGCTATATCGATTCCGACTATGCTGGATGCAAGTTGGACCAGAAAAGCACGAGTGGTGGTTGCCAATTCTTAGGTTCATCATTGGTTAGTTGGTCAAGTCGGATGCAACATTGTGTTGCTCTCTCCACGACTGAGGCAGAATATATTGACATGGAGAGAGCATATCACAATTGTTGTGGATGATCATACTCTAGAGGACTATGGATTGACTTACAAGGGTGTGCAAGTGTTGTGTGACAACATAAGCACAATCAACTTAACAAAGAATCCAGTCCATCATTCTAGGACCAAGCATATTGAAGTGCGTCACCACTTCATTAGAGATCATGTTGCTAGAGGAGATATTGTACTCTCGCATGTAGAGTCTGTTGGATCGGGTTGGTCCGGCTAGAGGGGGGTGAATAGACGGCTAATAAAATAAAAGTGGTGGAGACTCGTCTATTAAAAAACTTGGTTGCAACTTGGTCGTTGCTTCCAAGATGGTTAAAGCTCAAAAGAATCTCCTTGTGGCGGAGAAGCCTTACAACTGAAGATCGCTAGACTTTAGAGAGAATTACAATAGAATTGAATTCATAATTCTAAATCTCTAAGCCTATTTATAGGTTGAGTGATACGATCTTGATCGTTGATACAAGATTGAGTTTCATCTTGATCATAGATCTAAGATTACTCTTAGCTATTGATTAATCTTTGCCGATTAATATGATGTGTGATCGAAAATAAAGGATCGCCGAGCAATCCACGTAAGAAGCTTTGACTGAGCATGTAGATAGCTTTAACCGAACCCTGTGCGTAAGAAGCTTTGACCGAGCAATCCACGTAAGAGGCTTTGACTGAGCATGCAGATGAAGCTTTAATCGAACCCTGTGCATCCACGTAAAAGAACGTTACTGTAATTCAAATGAAACTTTAATTAAAGTTTTAAACAACTTTAATTAAAGGAATGTTTATTTAAGAAGTTTTAATAAAACAAACTTCAAAGAACGTTTAAAGAAAAACTTTAATTAAATTGAAATTTTAATTAAAGTTTTAATATAATTAAAACTTTATTATTTTAATAGCAAGTCAAATGTTGACTTGATAAAAGTCAACTTAGTTGACTTTTCGTCAAACCATCGATTGGGTGAGTTCCGGCCAACCGGAGTTAGGTTCACCCGAACCCAACTCTGGCCTTTCACCCCTCGAACGTGCTTCAGCCAGGTTTCTCATCCCTCGGACGTCGCGCACGTCCTTCTTGGTCCACCGGCGTACTCTTCCGCAACTTTTGCGTCCCTTGGATTGCACCGAGCCCGTCGGCTCTGTGGCGCCCGCCCTTATATCTACCCTCGGGGCGGGGTCACGTGCACTTAATTTCTAAATCCGCATATAAAATTTTTCTTTCTAAAGTACTAAGGACAAAGTACTAAGCATGCTTATTTAACCTATAACATAATAGGTTTCACTTATCATAAAATCAAGTATATAAGTGATTCAAGTATAACATTCATTAATAATAAATGTTAACACAGTATGATAATGTAGATATGAAGATCTTTATTCCCGAGCCACCACCCCACACATCTTCAGCTCTCCTGCCTCTTCCTTCAGTTCAAGTGTTTCTTACCGCTATCTGCAGCATAAGAAAACATGAAACTAGTAAGCAAAACATGCTTAGTAAGAATCCGGGCCTACTCGCAAAATCCATATCGATACATCATATCATGTACACAGTAATCAAGATAGCATTATAAGCATCATAAGCATTTCTTCACATACCTCTAAGTGCTTCACCGCACAAGATCATATCATAATAGGAAATGTTTTTCAAAAGATTCCATAATGGTAAGTACTTCAAAATATCATATCATCATCCAGGGCCCAGTTGTCGTACCACATCATGCGCGTTTCCTAATAAATTGGGGTAGCGAGCCACCAATCTAATTAGAGCAGGACCCTTCCGTCCTACCAATGCCATGACCTTAACATGCACATTGGATTTGTTTAACGACCCCCTTCCGAGTCGGGTACACAACTTTCAAAGTAAAGTAATTTATCATGCAATTACTCATATATGTATATGCCTAAAGGTACTCTTAATCACTTCTCAAAGGGACACACCACACATTCGGGTGCTCTTGATCCCTTAGGGACACACCACACATTCGGGTGCTCTTGATCCCAGTTTCAATAGAGTATCCTTTTGTTTCAAGCATATTATCCACACATCATGTTCATACATCATATGTCATCCATGTTCATACATCACATGTCATCCATGTTCATACATCACATTTCATGCATACATGCATCATGTTTTCATACATGTTCATATATTCATCATATTTTATTCATGTTCATACATACATCATATGTCATACATGTTCATATGTTCATCATATTTCATACATGCCTCATAATTCGTACATGCATCATATTTCAATCAAACATCTCATTTAATCATCTCATGCATATACATCTCATATCATTTCGCATACTCATCACATAAAATAATTCCACCTTCCTAAACCCTAATGTTCATCATATTTCATACATGCCTCATAATCCGTACATGCATCATATTTCAATCAAACATCTCATTTAATCATCTCATGCATATACATCTCATATCATTTCACATACACATCACATAAAATAATTCCACCTTCCTAAACCCTAATGTTCATCATAGGTAAATCAATCATCCCTACACCCTCATCTTCCTAAGTTGGCCGAATATTGTAAGGGTAGGGTAGGCTAGGTTTTTGACATCCAATCTTCACACAAATATTTATCCAAGCACCTTACCTACACTACTAACCATTTACTCATCCTAGGATAACAAACAACCCAAAACTCTAATTCAATCCTCTTGGGCCGAAAGTTGTAGGATAGGGTAGGCTTGGTTTTTGGCACCAAATTCTCACACAACCAATTATACAAACATCTTGTATACAATATCATACCATACATTAAACATGGATAAACTTTTGGATAATTCCACCCTCACTAATCCCTTCTCTAGGTCTTGGCCGAAACTTACACAAGGGGTAACCCTAGAATTTTGTACATAACACCATTAAGAAAACCCATACATTAAGTTTTAAGGAATGTATTCATATAACCAAAGGGACCAAGGCCTCCCTCCAAGGGGGTGGCCGAAAGTCTCCCAAGGGGAAACCCTAGTGTTTTGTTCTCCCAAAAATTTGGAAACAACACCTATGGGTCTAAAATCCCTAGGGCACTAGCATGTATCAAGATTTGACAAAGAAAACTTCACTTGGACCCCTTACAAGGGGTGGCCGAAACTTCCTAAGGGAAGTCTTGTGATCTTTTGCAAAGAAATGCACACAACAAACGTTCAACAACAACTATGCCACAGGCGAGAGGATACTTACATCCTTGCGCTTGAATTTACTCTTCTCTTTAAATTGTAGGGTACCCTACACTTGGAGGGTGAGTGAGAATTCTTCTCTTGGAATCTTCCTCTAAGCCTTCTTGAACTTAGTAGTGACAAGGTCTTTGGAGAGTTTTCTTCCTTCCAACTTTTTCTAGGGCTAGAACCCTAGATCTTGTTTTCGAAAATGGAAGGGGAAGGGAGAAAGGGGGTCTCGGTTTTGGAAGATGAAGAGGAAGAAGAAAAGGAGAGAAGGAAGTTGCTCCAACTTCCACCTATTTATACTTTTCTCATGAAAAGACATGTCTCTTCACTCTTACACACTTAACAAGCATGTTTCTTATTCTCTCAACAAAAAACAATGCTTGGTGTAGTGGTTAAGGCATGGAGAGTGCAACTAGGAGGTTCAAGGTTCAAATCCTTGCTTCCTCCTTTCCACCTCTTCTTTTTATTTTATTTTGCACTAATCCATATCCAACCCCTTAAGCCAAACCCATCATTAAATTTCATAACAATAATAATATCATGAATTTCCTTAACATTTCATAATATTTCATGATAATATTTCGTATTCTTCCATAATAATATTTCATCATGAATTCATATTATTATCCACATAATATTTTATAAGGAATTCATAATATTATTCATGGTGAAATTTCGGGGTGTTACAGGCTCACTTCCCCGCGCAATCCTTCTCGTCCACTGCGTCTTACGCTCGACTTTCTCCATACCTAAGTTCCTGCACACTTAGCAGAGGGATAAAACCAACAGGACCTAACCTAACTTGGTTGATCACATCAAAACTAACCGGGGCACCAACAGAGTCCAAATCAAACCTAGCGGACATTTTCACTAAACCACTTCCCGAGAACGAATTTAGTTTCTTACGAAGGGAATTGGGAATGTGTCGTGCTTCATAGGATTAACAAGCATTCAAAACCCTTCTGATCAATTCAAAGTGTTGGGAACAATTGGGTAACTTGGGGACATCTCACACAAACTATAGGATTACCAAAACATTTTTGTTTGCTAGAAATGGGGTGAGATGCTAGGATCAACTTAATTTCTCAAAATGTCAACGCATCCCTTGAGAAATTAGGTTGACGAGATAATAATCACTATGTTGACCAAGTATGGGGAAAACCAATGCATAACATATGTGTACTTGGCTCCATGATCATACATGGACATTCCAATCAAGGAAACTTGATTGGAGACTTTATATTGATACAAACTTAGGTGAAAATTGATTGAATGTTTGTGTTTGAGTTTGCCTTCACTTTGGTGGAGCAAATTGATTTGTTAGACCCATAAGGACCTTTGATCCTTCTTAAAAGATCAATTATAGTCAAGGGATCACTTCCAAGATTGATAATTTTCATCAGATCTTATCAGATATCGATAGGGAGTCTGGAACTAAAATTTCAGATCGTATCAGAAAAATTCAGGGAGCCTGATCGGTCACCAGACCGATCAGGAGTATGTCTGATCGGTCCAATTGACCGGTCCAGCCAAATTGTGATACCCCTCTGCAATCTCTCTGTGTTGGCCTGGATCAGTCCACAGACCGATCTGGCTCACTGTGTGGATCGGTCCACAGACCGATCAGGAGGCTCACAGAAATCCTCCCGAACCTACTGTCCACAACTTGATCGGTCTCCCGACCGATCAAGACTAAGCCAGTCTGATCAGGCTGGAGCCTGATGGATCTGGGCGCTCCCAGATCGAACGGTGATCCATTCGATCACATTAAATTATGGTTGGTGGACTGATCCACCAACCTATTAACTCCTCCTAAACCTTACATCTCCGAACCCTAGCGCCGAAACTCTCCTCTTGCGCGTGTGATCTACTTGTTGTGCGTGAGTTCTCCCTGTGATCCTTCCTCTTGTGTATGAGTTCCTTTTCTCCCTGCTGTGAGTGGGGTTGTTTCTCTTCTGCGCTGCTGGGAGTTCCCCTGTTCTTTCTCGCGAAGCATCACTTGTGCGTGTGCGATTTTCTATGCAACTCAACCGGGTGGTCTCTCACAACCAACTCAACAATGGCACCTAATTATGACTTTCCTACTTTCACCCTGTTGATTACTTCAAATATAGTAATATTTGGTGAACTAACCTTGATGGTTGATTTTGGGGTTTTATTTTGGTGTGTGTCGTGTGTGTATCTTACCCATTTGATCAAATCTTTCTATCATGTGATTCTTGACCAAATCTTACATGATCCATCTTGTGTATTCACTTGTTTTTCTATCATGACTTTATTCTTTCCATGACCTTCACTATGATTGATCAATTCATTGTATCATGATTTAATCGATCCCATTTTTATACCGTGACCTTATCATTAAACCAAATTCTGTGTCTTGATCTTGTGATCATTATTTTGATTGAATTGCACTCTTATTCCATCCTTTAGAAGATCAACTAAGGGCAAGGAACCCGCTGACGGTCCTCCAAGGGCAAAGGCCCTTCATCATCTGCCCCTTCTCGAAGGCCTCAACCTTCTTCGAGTTCCCGTTTCCCTAACGCTGCTTGTGAGCAAGCATTCCAGTCCCGGACCTTCAAGTTGCTTCCTTGTAGGTCCATTGATGGACCTTTCCTGTCTGAGCATTGTTCCTCCATTGTGGAAGTGATTACCTTCTACAACCTCGGCTTTCTCCTTTCCCTTGAGCGGATAATCAACTATGATCTCGTGTCTGAATTCTACAATAACTTGCAACAAGGACCTCAAGAAGGTTTTGAATTCACGACCCGAGTAGCGAAGAGGAACCTTGATTTTTCCTATGACATCTTGGCAGAGTATCTTGGCACTCGTCGATCGCCGAACTTTTATTCTATCTGCCCAGAGCTTCCTGACCCCTTATTGCCTCCATTTTCGGATGTCACCCCCGATGACATATATCCGCACTTCTTTGGCCATCCTCGACCAGCCGGCCTTGATGAGTTAGGGCATGACTTTCTGACCTTTGCGGCCCTTCACCTTTCCCCTACTGATTACGTTCTGTTCAAGATAATCACGAACTGTATCTTGCCGATAACCTCGAAACCCCTAACCGAGATCCGACCTTATCACTGTCTGATGCTTTATGGCATGCATCTCCACCTTGACTTTGATATTATGGAGAGCATCTTTCAGTCGATCATTTCCTATCGAGAGCCCAGTCGTCGCACTATGTATATGTTGTTTGGTCACGTCATCACTGACTGGCTTATGTCAGTAGGTATTGATGTAACCAAGGGCAGGACAATACCCATGGTTAGACAGGATTGCCGACTTGGCAGGCGAGCATGTGCTAAGTCTGGCATCATCATCAGGGATTAGGATCGGGCTCTGTTATAGAAGGACGGCCAGGGTCATGGAGAGCTACCCAAGGGCGCACATATTCAGGCACCAGCCGCACCGGCTGTCCATCAGGAGGCGCCCGACGCCGGAGCTAATTATGACTATGAGCCAGATCCAGTCCTGCGCTGGTAGATTTCAGAGCTTGATCGGACCATCCAGCATGATCTTCTTTTGAGAGAGCTCTGGCGAGAGGAGGTCCGATCTAGGTTTCAGGCCTTCGACCGTAGACTGCTGACGATCGAGTCTGACATCTCTGGGGTCCTCTCCAGGCAGGAGACCTAGCATGAGGAGTGGCGCAGTTGGGCAGCTAGTCATCCATACCAGCCTTCATCTACTGGAGTTGCGCCCTCCGGCAGTACTGCCCCGGGGTCCTTCATTCCTGACGACACGACTGATGACCCTATGCAGGCTGACCCTCTCCCCCCCGACCGACGATTGACTATGGGTGTACTCTGCCTCTGCCCGTGACTTGACTATTTGACTGTTTGGATTGTATGACTTTATGGTTGTATGCCTATGATTTGACTTTTATGGCTTTGTGATGTGTTCGACTTGACTTTGATGTTATGTGATGCATCTGACGCTATGACTGATTTTCATGTTTGACTTAATTACTATATTATGCTTATTGTTAGTTTATATGATTGTTCATATGACTGCTATCATCATGTATGCCTTGCTATACTATGCATTGCTATGCTTATTCTTACTCCATGTTCATATGATACATATGATTGTTTTGCCATGATTTATATCTATCATATGTTTTCATATGTTTTCAAAATTAAATCAAATCTTATGTTGTTTTGGGATAACCCCTAGGATTAAGGGGGAGGTTATATTTTTAAACTTAACAACCCCTCTAGACCCTTTTCGGTGTTTGACAAAGGGGGAGAGTGAGGTTGGTTAAGTTTAGGACGATAACTATTGAGGGGGAGGATCATGATCCCCCTATGAGTGTGAAATTTGCAACTATTGATTTCAAATCCCTAAACTTAAAATCGGGTTGTCAAACAACAAAAAGGGGGAGATTGTTGATGCAGTCTTACCCTGATTGTTATTTTGGTGTTGACACCGATTTTAATTTAGGTTGATGAGATAATTTGGATTAAGTCCTGGTCGGGGACTGGGCATGAAAGCCTGGTGAGTGAAGTCAGGTCCTAGCTTTGGGAGCTAGGTGATGGAAATCCTGGTGAGTGGAGCCAGGTCCTAGCCTGAAGGGCTAGGTTGGATGAAATCCTGGCTTGGAGGGTCAGGTCCTAGCATGGAGGGCTAGGTTGGAAAAGTCCTAGCTTGGAGGGCTAGGTGTGGAAAAGTCCTAGCTTGGAGGGTTAGGTGTGAAAAGTCCTAGCTTGGAGGGTTAGGTGTGAAAATTCCTAACTCGGAGGGTTAGGTGATTGGAAACCCCGGTGAGTAAAGCCGGGTCCTGGTGAGTGAAGCCAGGTTGATTGGAAATCCCGGTGAGTGAAGCTGGGTCCTGGTGAGTGAAGCCAGGTTGACTGAAATCCCAGTGAGTGATGCCGGGTCCTGGTGAGTGAAGCCAGGTTGACTGAAATCCCGGTGAGTGGAGCTGGGCATGGTGTCTTGGTCCGGGGGACTAAGAACGAGTCAGAGAAGGGTTGGAGGCTTGTTCTCATAACTTGGAGTGGGTATGACCTTGCTTGGATCGGTCTTGTGACCGATCGGGAATGTTGGCATGGTGGTCCCTCGTGGATCGGTCTGGTGACCAATCCAGCGATGACTGATCGGTCTGGTGACCGATCAGGGAGCACACAGTGACCTTGTTGGGCTACTGATCGACTCCTGATTGATCTGGTGACCGATCAGGGAGCATACAGTGGGTTTTGTGAACCTTACTGCTTGGCTCCTGATCGGTCTGGTGACCGATCAGAGATACTGTTCAGATCATTCTGGTGAACGATCAAGTGTCGCGGACTCCTCCTTATGACCGATCATGCTGGAGCCTGATCAGTCGGAGAGCCTCCTGATCGGTCTGGTGACCAATTAGGGAGCTTACAGTGAGATTAGAGAACTCTACTGATCGGCTCCTGATCGGACTGGTGACCGATCTGGGATACTATTAAGATCGTTCTGGTGAACGATCAAGTGTCGCGGACTCCTCCTTATAACCGATCAGGCAGAAGCCTGATCGGTCAGAGGACTGTAACGACCCGGCCCCTATAAAAAGGCGCCTTTTTATTGTAACGACCCGGCCCATTTGGCGGCCCATTTGGCGGTCCATTTGGCGACCCCTTATCTATCTGTGGGTCGTCGACCGTCGACCGTCGACCGTGCCGTTACTCACTAGGACTTCCCACCCCTGGCCAGTGGATTTTTGCCTTCCTCAGGATTCGAACTCTAGACCTCCAAGCTAAGTACTAGAGTTTATGAATCCTGATACCAATTGAGCTACAGCTCAATTGGTATCAGGATTCATAAACTCTAGTACTTAGCTTGGAGGTCTAGAGTTCGAATCCTAAGGAAGGCAAAAATCCACTGGCCAGGGGTGGGAAGTCCTAGTGAGTAACGGCACGGTCGACGGTCGACGGTCGACGACCCACAGATAGATAAGGGGTCGCCAAATGGACCGCCAAATGGGCCGCCAAATGGGCCGGGTCGTTACAATAAAAAGGCGCCTTTTTATTGTAACGACCCGGCCCATTTGGCGGCCCATTTGGCGGTCTCGACCGTCGACCGTCGACCGTGCCGTTACCAATACTAGGTCTTCCCACTCCTGGGCGTGGATTTTTGCCTTCCCAGGATTCGAACTCTAGACCCAGGCTTAAATCTAGTTCTTTGTGAATCCTGAATACCAATTGAGCTATAGCTCAATTGGTATTCAGGATTCACAAAGAACTAGATTTAAGCCTGGGTCTAGAGTTCGAATCCTGGGAAGGCAAAAATCCACGCCCAGGAGTGGGAAGACCTAGTATTGGTAACGGCACGGTCGACGGTCGACGGTCGAGACCGCCAAATGGGCCGGGTCGTTACAATAAAAAATTTTATTCCGTCTTATAATTCTACATACAAAACTAGTCCAACTTAGTGGCCTGTGACTACATTTGATGTATTCGTCACGTCTTCCATGGATAATGAGAAAACCCTTGCATTCGTCGCAACCGGTGGTATGTGCGGTTGGGGAGGTGCTTGCTTTTTGGCGCGGCAATCTTGGGCCTTGTGCCCTACCCGTCCACAGTTGTAACACTTGCTTGTCCCCTTGAGACAAGCTCCTGGGTGCGGGCTTCCGCATGTAGCACACGGGTCAATCTTGGTTTGCTTGCTGGCGGGACCACTTTGTGAGTCGTTCTTTCTCTTGCCATTGTGGTTCCCCTTCCAACTATCATTCTGAGGCTTCTCACCTCCGGCTTGGGTTTGGCTCTTGTTTTCAGTCAGCACCTTCTTTTGCTGGTTGATGTTATTCAGGTAGTGCTCAGCAATTAGAGCACTGCTGAATAGCTCTTCTGCGGTCTGTGGCCGGTTGACCCCGCCGGCCGCATTCAGGGCAATTTCAGGCCGCAGCATCTTCAGCATAAGTCTGACTTTTTCTTTCTCAGTGTTGACTAGCTCCGGGCAGAGGCGGCCCAGTCTGTTGAATTTCATCATTGCCTCGCTAACTGATAGCTCACCTTGTCGGAACTCGGTGAACTCGTCGAAATGCCGGTTGGTGACCAGCATGTGGAAGAATTCTTCGAAGAATTTCGATTCGAATTCCTTCCATGTCATTTGGTTCACCTGGCGTTTGGTCTTTATTCTTTCCCACCACATACGCGCATCTCCAGAAAGGCAGAACGATGCGCATTTGATCTTCTCTTGCTCGGGCCAGTCGAGCAATTCCATGGTGCTTTCCACTGTTTTGAACCAGGTCTGCGCGTCCCAGGGTTCACCAGCACCGGAGAAACCTTCCGGTTTCAGCATCTGCCATTGGATTAGGTAAGCCTCTGGTCGGGCTACCGTGACAGGGGCTGCCGGGGGTGCTGGCATAACCGGGGTTGCGACTGGAATAATCGTCTGGTTCACTGGTGGTGGGGTGGTAGAGTTCCCCTGCTGATTCATCAGGTTAGTGATGATCAGTTGTTGCTCCGCGATCTGGCGTTGTAGTTCGGTTACAACATGTGCCAGATTTGGTGGGGGTACTGTCTCGTTGAGTGGTGGTGTTGTCTCGTTAAGTGGTGGTGTTGTCTCGTTAATTGGTGGTGTTGTCTCGTTAAGTGGTGGAGGGGCAGTCCCGTTAAGACGATTACTACGTCTCCTAGCCATCTTCATAAGAAATGAGACTAGTATGAGGTAATAGTTATTCCTACATCCATGCATAATTAACTAGGAGTAGCACATACTATCATGCATAAAGGAAGTAGTAGGTTTAGAGTTCTTACTTGGAAGCGGCAGGGTGAGGGCTTGATGAGTGTGATAGTGGTGAGGTAGACCTGCTCTGATACCAACTTGTAAAGTCCCGCCCTAAATCCTCTAAGGATTTGTGGCGTTACTTTAACATTCATAACATCTTTACTAATGCTTATATTTATACTACTTTATGCATCATATAGCGGAAGCATAACATCATTCACGTAATGTTAACATGACTACTTCATGTATTCATTTCCATCTAAGCTTTAGATGCATGCGATCATACAAGAGCGGAAGCATAAGACTTGAAAGCATGTAGATCATGCTTGTACGTGAGAGCATGAAGCCTAGGGTTTAAAAACAAATTTTATACATGAGTAGGCCGAAACATGTATGGGCATTATAGCATTTAGGAGCAAGTTTCATGAAATGCATAAAGTATGTGGTGTCCATGCGCATGATACAATATTGACAAGTAAGGATCTAAACATATGGAAGGTTTTAACATGATCGTGGCATGCAACATGGGGAGCATAAGGGTGTTGAACATGAGAGGACTCAAACCAGCAAGTGATGGCCGAATATCATAAGTGTAGCAAAAACTTATCATGAAGTAGAGTAATGCCAAACATAAGAGCAATCTTAGAGTAGTGTGGAGAAGAAGGTGTATAACATCCTTAGGTTTCAAAATAGCTCAATTGGTATTCAGGATTCACAAAGAACTAGATTTAAGCCTGGGTCTAGAGTTCGAATCCTGGGAAGGCAAAAATCCACGCCCAGGAGTGGGAAGACCTAGTATTGGTAACGGCACGGTCGACGGTCGACGGTCGAGACCGCCAAATGGGCCGCCAAATGGACCGGGTCGTTACAAGGACACCCTGATCGGTCTGGGGACCGATCAGGCCCTTGTGGATGTGAAAGTTGGGAATCCCAGCAAAGCTGTGGATCGGTCCGGTGACCGATCCACGAGCCCTGGATCGGTTTGGTGACCGATCACATTAATTCAAACGTGCTGTCAGACGCTCTGATCGTGTCTGATCGCACTCTGATTCCTACTGATACACTACTGATACTTGTTCTGAGCCCTCTGATGTTTGATCTTCTGTTGATTTGCTGCTCTAATGAGCTGCTAAGTGTGCAGGTGACTCAGGGACCATCCATGGAGAGTCAAACCGGGTATTTTGCTACAGCAGGTTTGTCTGTTGGCTTCCGCAGGTTGTAACGTTCTCTGGCACGAGCTACAACAGCTGAGGAGCTGATGACTTGGGGCTCGACTTGAGGGGTTTCAGTGAGTCCAGAGGAGGCCAGGGGTAGCTGGCTGTTGCAGGTGAGCAGCTGGGAGCTGCTGCAGAGGAGCGTGTGACTTGGCGATGGAAGCTAGTTAAGCTGTGTAGCGGGGAAGAGCTGAACAAGAGTTTTTGACGAAGTGCTAGAGTTCTTGTTCTCCACATCGAAATGCTTTGGCTCTACACTTGTGCAATTACTCTACTGTGAATCTTGAGCAACCTGCTATTACTCGAGCACTTGGGAAGAAGAAACAAGAAGCTTGGCGAGTCCATCAGCAAGAAGACACGAAGAAGGGAGTTCTTGCGTGAGATCTGTGCTGGGTGGAGCTCGGTGAGGAGTTTGCTTGTGTTCTTGAGGTTCTAAGTGCTCAGTAAGATTTCCTTGTTGAGTTTCCTGTACTTAATACTTCATCTTATTGTAACGCTGTGGAGAGGTTACTCCACCGAGAAGGAGGTTGCTTTCAATCTGGATTTTCCGGGGCTTGATCTGTCGACGATCAAGGGATCGCCTACCTTAAGGGCACGCCAAGGAATAGGGGCATATTATCCCCGAACCTTATAAATCTTCTGTTTTAGCGTTTTAATTTGTCGTTAGTTTCTGCACTTTGTTCTTGCTGTTATACATCTATTTTGCTTCCGATGTGCTACTGACCTTTGAAGTGCAGAAATTTGTTAAGTGAAAGCGATTTTTGGTGTCTGGCTACATTCACCCCCTCCCTCTCTAGCCATCAAAGTTCCAACAGATACCAAGTAAATCGGTTTGTTAGTATTGTCTCGTATTGTTAGTCCAATTTTAATTGTATTTCTGCTGCGCTAACAACTTTGTAGAGAAAACGATGAAGAATTGTTATTCACCCCCCCTAGAATGCTATTCGATCCATCAGAAAATACAGTGCAAGAAAACATATTATTTTGAAATGTTCAATAATTCTTTTAATTTGACCTCCCCCTAAACTTGACCCAGTCCGAGAAAGATTCTTGACTGCAAGTATACTTCCTCTGAGTCTTTAGGGTTTGGTTCAGACCAAAAGAATTATCTAATAATTTTAAAAAAAAAATAATTGCAAAAAAATATTTTGAAAAATACTTGTCAGAAAATTTTCTTTTGACTTAGACTCCCCCTAAATTTGACACATCCTAGGAGTCCTTGTAGACAATGAAGAACATTTCCTCTGTATCTTTAGGGTTTATCAAAATCAAAAGAACAGTTTTGAATAACATGTTGAGTATGGTAATTTTCAAGGAGATAATTTTCGAAAACACAATTTGGAATGATAGTGAATTTTTTTCAGCACAGTTTTCGAAAAGCATTTTGAAATGATGATAATTTTTCAAAGAGATAGTGATATAACAAAGTTTTTGAACCAATTTTTGAAAACCTTATTTGGAGATGATAATATATTTTGAAAGCATATGGTTTTTGAAAAATAAAAAACTTTTGAAAGAATAACAACACTCCCCTGTACCCGCCACCGTTTGACTTTATCTAAGTGCCTTAAGGGACATTAGTGTCACGCCCCGAGACCTAGGAGCCGCTGATCCAATAGAAAATCGGACAGCACCTCCCGTGTCCGGTGGACAATTTGCACATACACACAACATATATATCACAACCACGCAGTTTATACGGGCCTCAGGCCTCAAATCTAAACAGAATAACAATATATATATGACAATATGAAAATAAAACCAAAACCCGAACTTACCTGAGCTACCAGGGGCAGGAACGCAGCAAAAACCACACATAGTCCAACATAGGACTCAAAAGTACAATCCCATAAAGCCAACCACAAACTACAAGTCCACGATAATCCAATGTACGAAATAAAACATAACATGGTCCAAAAATAGCAAATAATGCATAAAACCAAAGCAGGTGTAGTAGCAAGCACGGGACTGGCGGCTCAGACCCTCCTGGCAGATATCAACCTGAAACAAAAATGTATGGCAACGGTGTGAGTCCATAACTCAGCAGATACCCAGCAGATATGCATAGTACGTTACAATAACAATAAGGGTCTACACTAATACAGTCTCATATGGATAATAGGCAAGGGTATACTGAGGATACTAAATACAGGTACATACCCGAATCCATCTAGCCTGCAAAGGGTAAAATACATCCATATGGAACAAGTAGAACATATAATCCAAGATAAACAGGTATCCAATATATGCATGTCAATCAAGTGCAGAAATCAAATGCAGCAAACAATGCACGATGCAAAATATACACATGGTGCAATGATATGTGTCACCCCTGACACCAATCAGATCATCGTCCACCTATCATAAATGAACGTTCGAAAGGGTAGAGCTATGGCAACTGTACGCACCCTGCCATCACTGCTCCTGAGTGACCGAGTGGACAGGATGCTGGCGGAGGTCTCTCTCCTACCCCAAGCAATGGGGGAGTCTAGCTCTCATCTTCTCGTATCTCAGGACGAGAAGGGATCCCTGGCTGCTACCACGCACCGAAACCACCCTCCAAATAGTGACCGTGCGGAGCAATACAGGGCAAATGCACACACCCTATGGTAGCCACTACCCATGAGTGGATGTGTGTGCTTATCCTCATGTAACTGACGATGGGCTCAGACTACATAGGAGCCGATGATCGTCAGCATGCAATAATGTAAGGATGGTGCATGACCCAAACACATATACGCCCACCAAGTTCTCGACTAACACCTCCGGGTGCTAGGTATAGGTCTGAATCCTATATTATGGGATACAAATATCCTACTAGGTATAATGACAAGGTAGCTAGTGATCCATAAATGTCAAATGATAAAAAGACATATCACTACTTCTATGCACATATATATACAAGACATCAAATGAGACTGTATGAATCTAAACGGGAGATAACCTCAAGGATAAACAGCATGTATCAAATACAGGTATACTAAGGCAGATATAGCATACAATCTTATTGTTATATATAACAAACTACGCATAGCAATATGACAATATCTAAAAGATAAGTCAAAGGGTACCCGCCTCAAAGTAGAAGAATCCAAATGCGAAGGGAACCACCCGCCAATATCAGCAATAAAAATCCAAATCAAGTCCCTGTATCAAGGACAGATTTAATTAGCTATTACAAAAATAGTAACTAGCTAATTAATCCCTAATCTGTTCTAGGATTAACCTAACCCATCCCTTTCCATTTAGTTAATCATAATAAAATGGTTAGGCCTTAATTATCCCAAATTACCCCTGATTAGGTTCCCAATAGGTTTTGGGAATCCGAATTTATCAAGTTAACTCAGTAGGTTTAAATTCCAAATAAAACCCAACCCGTTCACTCTGTATCTATCCAAATGCTTCGTTTCCAAATGGAGCTCACGGCAAGCACACCTAAGTTGCTGCCAATTGTTTCAACTCCCCCTCCAAGCCACGACTGATCTGATTAGAAAAACATTTACACATGACCCACCTATCAGAATCATCCACCATTATTTCCCCCAAATCAATCAACCACCTAAGAGCTTAATTAAATTACAGATTATATGGGAAAAAAAAGCTAAAACATCACATGTATCCCTCTCTATTTCAGCTTGGTCCATGGGATGGACTTACGGCAAAATGGGCAAAACCATATCCACCCAGAAGCTCACGGCAGCATCATCCAGGTTGCTGCCACATCCAAATCTCCACTCCAAACAACCCAACCTAGCTACATATCTAAGAACAACAAGACTAAGCATTGGAATTTAGACAGAATCAATACCAATCGTATAATCTCTTACCTCTGTTGTCAGGCCGGAATTCCGCTGCACGAATCCAAACAACCAATCAATGAATAGGCGTAGATCTCCTTCCCAACACAACTCGTCCCAGATCAATCCAAAACAAACAAATCCTTACCTGCACTGTGTCGGTGAGATCACCCCGTTCAGATCAGATCTGCAACACATAGCCTCAGGTGAAATACCTCTTCTCCGGCCAACCCCCCAATCCTTACCTCAGTTGGTCACCGGCGATGCTCCGGCTTCAATCAGGGCTCGCGGACGAGGAGAAGAAAAACCGAGGGGGGAGGGCGGCACGCCTGCGCTAGGGCACGCGCGAAGGGGAGGAAGGGAAGAAGTCGATCGGTGGTGGTTGCGGCTTCACGAGCGGAGGAGAAGAGGGGTCGGGCGTCTGCGGCTTCGCGAGGAGAGGAAGGGAACGGCGGCTGTGGTTTAGGCGTGTTAGGGCTCGAGGGGAGAGGAGAAGTTATAAAGGAATATAATTAATACATTTCCTTTTATAACTATAGATATATATATATATATATTCCGAAAATTCAATTTTTCCTAAAATAATTAAAAACCAACCCATCTTGCATTAAATTCTCCCTACTAATATTTTCAAAAATTCAGGAAAATTATTTCAAAATTTTCCCTCTAATTGTTTTTTTCCCGTATTTTACATTCTCCCCCACTAATAAAAATTTGGTCCTCCAAATTTCGCTCTTAAACCAAGCAGATACTAACCACGTATAGGTAGTATAAATGCTGAACGAAATCTACTCAAATAAGTATCGCAGGGGTCTCCCCTAACCTCTAGTTGATAATCCGTATCTCTACAACCGGTAGGGACACTCCCAAATCTCCATGATCAACTCCTAGTATGCTATGGGTACTACCCAAGTATATCTGAAATAAGTACGAAGAGAACTATCCATATCTACCACTAATTTAGCTAAAAATGCATATGTAAATCTCATACCGCGAAAGGTCGATCCATCAGTCCGCGGTGTCTCCTCTCTGATGCCAGCAGAAACTCGTCCCATCTCTGGCGGTGGTGGTGGCATTGTCGGATACTGCTGAGATGAAACCTGAAATTGAGGCTGAGGCTGCGAAACGGACCCTCCATCAGGGTACTAAGGTGGATACATTGTAGACGGATATGCTGAATAAGTCTGATGCTGTGGGATAGGCTGCTGCTGAGGTCCTACCTCTAAACTCTGAGCTATAGGTGGGGTATAGCGGGCCTCATATCCTGGCATAAAATAGGCACGTGCTGGAGGGGCGAACGGTGGCTGACGGAAAGAAGACTGTGTCCTATGCCCTCCCCTCTGAGATCCTGACTGTCCAGAATGTCCACTCTGACTAGCAGCTCCAGTCTTCTCGTTATGTGCCTTCAGTGCACAGTCTCGGCTCAGGTGTCCTGGACGCTTGCAATAGTAGCAAACTGAATGCTCCAATGGACAATCCGCCCTACTATGCTCTTGAGATCCACACTGTACACAGTATGATCTATCAGTAGACTTCTCCCAATTCTGCTGAGGAGGCCGGAACGATCCGGCTGAAGAACGACCCGACTTCTGGGGTCTACATGATGCCTCAAAGGTGCTCTCACTGTCGCGCTTCTGCCCAGTGGTCTGCGACTACTGAGTTTGAACTGAGTCGTGTATGACTTGCTTACCCTTCTTCTTATCTCCAAACAGTCTATGTTGGGTCATCTCGATAACAAGAGCTCGCTCTAACTCCTCTCGGTAGGATGTAGCAACAAATCCCGACATACGAACCTGAATGTACGCCGCTAAGCCCTAGTGAAACTGCGTCACCCTCTCCATGTCATCGACCACCATATGCGGACAGTACTCCGCTAGACGGTTGAACTCTGCCTCATACTCTAGTACAGGTCGATCTCCCTGGTGGAGATTCAGAAACTCCTGTCGCCTCATTGAACGAAAGGTCACTGGAAGGTACCTTGCCACAAATGCCTCTCTGAAGGTGTCCCATGTGATGTACTGCTCTCCGATGATAGTCTGCTGCGTAGTCCACCAAGTATACGCCTGATCTCGCAGATGATAAATGGCCAGCTCGGCCTTCTCCTAGTCCGAGCATGTCACATATCGGAAGGTGCCCTCTAACGTCCTGATCCAAGCTCGGGCCACGGTCGGATCCGGTCCTCCATGGAATAACATGAACCGACCCTTTACGGATTCCGCCAGCATTGGAATCCGGGCTCGGTCCATAACGCCACCTGTAGAAGCAGATATCGCAGGGGGCACAGAGGGGAATACCGGAGCAGGGACCATGGATGGAGCCGTCGGCAGGATCGGGATGGACACTACGGGTGGTACCGTAGGTACTGCAGGAAATCCGGGGGCAGCTAATGCAGGTGAGACTGAAGGAAGCACCGGGGCCTGCATCATAGCCGGAGCAGAGGGGTATGCTGAAGTAGTCATAATCGGGGAAGCGGTAGAATACATCGGAGAAGGCATCCCAGGTGGAATAGTCGGATAAGATGGACCCGGTACCGCTGGTGGAACCGCAGAATAAAGTGGAACCGGTACTGCTGGTGGAACAGTAGGATAAGATGGGACCGGTACTACTGGTGGAACAGTAGGGTAAATCGGAGCAGGTATAGGCGTCTCCGATGGAATAGTGGGGATAACTGGAACTGATCCCACTGGTACTGGATCTGCCAGAGGGGGTACTCCTGCTGACCCGGTGACTAATACCGGGGCAGATACAGCAGGAGGAATAGTAGGAACTACCGACGGAAAAGGAGAAGGGACCTTCTGAGTATGGGAATCCTGGCCCCTCGGAATATCCTGCTGAGTCTGGCTATGGTTAACAGACTCTGCCTCAGTGAGTCTCTCAAGTGACCCTGCAGTCTGAGACTCTAATGCACTCTTACGTGGTCGTCCCAGACGACGTCTCGACGCAGGAACATATGCACCCCGAGTCATACCTGTTGAATTATTACCAAGTATTACAAACAAAATAAAATGAATAACTTTACCAATTTACCTATTTGTCGTCTGGAGAGGTCCTGTCGCTGCACAGTCCCAAAGTGCAATGACATCGATAAAACTACTCCAAACAAATCCGAAAAGACTCGTAAAACAAGTAGACACCGTAAATCCCCAAGTCCCGAAGGTATCCGAAACCTGGCTCTGATACCAAAATTAAATTGTCACGCCCCGAGACCTAGGAGCCGCTGATCCAATAGAAAATCGGACAGCACCTCCCCTATCCGGCGGGCAATTTGCACATACACACAATATATATATCACAACCACGCGGTTTATACAGGCCTCAGGCCTCAAATCTAAACAGAATAACAATATATATATAACAATATGCAAAAAAACCAAAACCCAAACTTACCTGAGCTGCCAGGGGGCAGGAACGCAGCAAAAACCACACATAGTCCAACATAGGACTCAAAAGTACAATCCCATAAAGCCAACCACAAACTACAAGTCCACGATAATCCAATGTACGAAATAAAACATAACATGGTCCAAAAACAGCAAATAATGCATAAAACCAAAGCAGGTGTAGTAGCAAGAACGGGACTGGCAGCTCGGACCCTCCTGGCAGATATCAACCTGAAACAAAAATGTATGGCAACGGTGTGAGTCCATAACTCAGCAGATACCCAGCAGATATGCATAGTGCGTTACAATAACAATAAGGGTCTACACTAATACAGTCTCATATGGATAATAGGCAAGGGTATACTGAGGATACTAAATACAGGTACATACCCGAATCCATCTAGCCTGCAAAGGGTGAAATACATCCCTATGGAACAAGTAGAACATATAATCCAAGATAAACAGGTATCCAATATATGCATGTCAATCAAGTGCAGAAATCAAATGCAGCAAACAATGCACGATGCAAAATATGCACATGGTGCAATGATATGTGTCACCCCTGACACCAATCAGATCATCGTCCACCTATCATAAATGAACGCCCGAAAGGGTAGAGCTATGACAACTATACGCACCCTGCTATCACTGCTCCTAAGTGACCGAGTGGACAGGATGCTGGCGGAGGTCTCTCTCATACCCTAAGCAATGGGAGAGTTTAGCTCTCATCTTCTCGTGTCTCAGGACAAGAAGGGATCCTGGTTGCTACCACGCACCAGAACCACCCTCCAAATAGTGACCGTGCGGAGCAATACAGGGCAAATGCACACACCCTATGGTAGCTACTACCCATGAGTGAATGTGTGTGCATATCCTCATGTAACTGACGATGGGCTCAGACTACATAGGAGCCAATGATCGTCAGCATGCAATAATGTAAGGATGGTGCATGACCCAAACACATATACGCCCACCAAGTTCTCGACTAACACCTCCGGGTGCTAGGTATAGGTCTAAATCCTATATTATGGGATACAAATATCCTACTAGGTATAATGATAAGGTAGCTAGTGATCCATAAATGTCAAATGATAAAAAGACATATCACTACTTCTATGCACATATATATACAAGACATCAAATGAGACTGTATGAATCGAAACGGGAGATAACCTCAAGGATAAACAGCATGTATCAAATACAGGTATACTAAGGCAGATATAGCATACAATCTTACTGTTATATATAACAAACTACGCATAGCAATATGACAATATCTAAAAGATAAGTCAAAGGGTACCCGCCTCAAAGTAAAAGAATCCAAATGCGAAGGGAACCACCCGCCAATATCAGCAATAAAAATCCAAATCAAGTCCCTGTATCAAGGACAGATTTAATTAGCTATTACAAAAATAGTAACTAGCTAATTAATCCCTAATCCGTTCTAGGATTAACCTAACCTGTCCCTTTCCATTTAGTTAATCATAATAAAATGGTTAGGCCTTAATTATCCCAAATTACCCCTGATTAGGTTCCCATTAGGTTTTGGGAATCCGAATTTATCAAGTTAACTCAGTAGGTTTAAATTCCAAATAAAACCCAACCCGTTCACTCTGTATCTATCCAAATGCTTCGTTTCCAAATGGAGCTCACAGCAAGCACACCTAAGTTGCTGCCAATTGTTTCAACTCCCCCTCCAAGCCACGACTAATCTGATTAGAAAAACATTTACACATGACCCACCTATCAGAACCATCCACCATTATTTCCCCCAAATCAATCAACCACCTAAGAGCTTAATTAAATTACAGATTATATGGGAAAAAAAAGCTAAAACATCACATGTATCCCTCTCTATTTCAGCTTGGTCCATGGGATGGACTTACGGCAAAATGGGCAAAACCATATCCACCCAGAAGCTCACGGCAGCATCATCCAGGTTGCTGCCACATCCAAATCTCCACTCCAAACAACCCAACCTAGCTACTGATCTAAGAACAACAAGACCAAGCATTGGAATTTAGACAGAATCAATACCAATCGTATTATCTCTTACCTCTGTTGTCAGGCCGGAATTCCTTTGCACGAATCCAAACAACCAATCAATGAATAGGCGTAGATCTCCTTCCCAACACAACTCGTCCCAGATCAATCCAAAACAAACAAATCCTTACCTGCACTGTGTCGGTGAGATCACCCCGTTCAGATCCAGATCTGGCAACACATGGCCTCAGGTGAAATACCTCTTCTCCGGCCAACCCCCCAATCCTTACCTCAGTTGGTCACCGGCGATGCTCCAGCTTCAATCAGGGCTCGCGGACGAGGAGAAGAAAAACCGAGGGGGGAGGGCGGCACGCCTGCGCTAGGGCACGCGCGAAGGGGAGGAAGGGAAGAAGTCGATCGGTGGTGGTTGCGGCTTCGCGAGTGGAGGAGAAGAGGGGTCGGCGCGTCTGCGGCTTCGCGAGGAGAGGAAGGGAATGGCGGTTGTGGTTTAGGCGGGTTAGGGCTCGAGGGGAGAGGAGAAGTTATAAAGGAATATAATTAATACATTTCCTTTTATAACTATATATATATATATATATATATATATATATATATATTCCGAAAATTTAATTTTTCCTAAAATAATTAAAAACCAACCCATCTTGCATTCAATTCTCCCTACTAATATTTTCAAAAATTTAGGAAAATTATTTCAAAATTTTCCCTCTAATTGTTTTTTTCCCGTATTTTACATTTAGTGTTGACCTAAAAGGCTTGTGTCTAATTGTGTAGGTCAAACAAATTTTTGAAAAAGATATAATTTTGAAAACATATAATATATTAGCAATCAGACAAGCATGAAATCAATAAAAATATTATTATGTTAAAGCACTATTTTGAAAATAGATTTTTAGAAGAATATTCTATGAATTTTGGAAAACCATTTTTGAAAACCATTTTTCAATTTATTAGTCCTTAGCATCTCACCCATTCTAGATGTCTCAGTACAAGTAAGCATGGTTGCCTTATGGGTGTATTGTGAGATGCTTGAGTAATTTTTCTTTGAATTTAATCAAAGATTTAATTAAAACTTGTGTTAGATTCAAATTTATCAAATAGTAAATTGAATTTGAGTTTCGATAATCGGCTTCCAGGTCTTAGCGAGGCACAGAGGCCTTCTTTGGCCGTAGCCTTATTGGAGCAACAACCCTTTCCTTGAAAAAGCCTTTTATCGAAAATTCATTTTCAAATTACTTCTTGAAAAATTTTGGTCTAACTAACTTAGGTTTTGGATCGGTAGCTTCGGCTAGTTCCACCAGACTAAACAAACCAAGTAGGGTATGTCTTACCTTACTTGACCTTATTAGAAGGACTTCCCTAGCGTACTATCATCTCACCTCCACCTAATACTAGGTAGTTCAAGTTTCAATCAGTTTTTTTTTCTATAACCGTTCTAAATCATGCATAAATTTAAATATGAATGTCATGACATATATATAAAAAATAGCAAATTCATGAGCATGGCAGTTATGCATGAGTCAAACAATTCAAATTATTTTACATAAGTTTCTAATAATGTATCAAATTTCCGATTTGATACATATCGTGTGAACCCACGAATATTCCAAGCCACTTTGACATATTTAATTTTATTAAATTAATTGTTACAGTTTGGGTAAGATTTTATTTAATTTGAGTTTAAGTTATTTAAGAATAAATAGGAATTAAATTGATTAAAAGAATCATTAAGTATTAATTATAGTTAAATTATTTACGGATTAATTAATGATTGATTACAAATTAAATTAAAATTAAATTAATTAAGGATTAATTAAGAATTAAATTAAAATTAAATTAATTAAAATTATATTAATTAAGGATTAATTAAAATTAATTATGAATTAAATTAAAATTAAATTAATTAAGGATTAATTAACACTAATTAAGGATTAATTAAAATTAAATAAGAATTAAATTAAAATTAAAATTAAATTAATTAAGGATTAATTAAGAATTAAATTAAAATTAAATTTATTAAGGATAATTACAATTAATTAAGAATTAATTTATTTAGGCTAATTGAAGATTAACTGAATTTAATGTTAAATAAAGAATTAAATAATGATTAAAAATTAATTAAAATTTAATTAAAGTTTTTAAGATTTAACTTGATTTATGTTTCAATATTTCGGGGTTAATTAAAAGTTGTGTTAAAAATTTCTGACTTGTCAACTATTTCTTCTTTATTTAATTTTTCATGTTTTTCTAACAATTCCGATTTATTTGAATTTTATTAATTTTATTCACTGTAGCCTTGATTCTAGAAAATTCAATTTCCTCCTCAACCTTATTATCAAAATCATATCCTTCTACATCTTCATAGTAGGTGGAGTAATTTTCAGGGCTACTAGTTAAAGTTTTATAATTGTTTTCAAGATTATCCAAGAAAATAATTAAATTATTTTCTAAAAAGATTTCATCTCCACTATTTTCATAAATATCCTCATTATCCTCAGAAATAATTTTAATATTCTCATAAATATCATTATTATCCTCAAGAATATTGTCAATATTATCTGAAATATTAGACATTAAAGAATTATTAATTTCTATCTCATCATTATCAATAGCATTATGAGAATTATCAGTTACAATATCATTTTCAGAGTTAATTCCAACATTATCAGAATTAATTTTAATATTATCATAATTAACTTCAATATTATCAGTATTAACTTCAATATTATCAGAATTAATTTTAAAAATCGTAGCAATGATATTGACAATTAAAGAATTAATTTCTAGTAATTTATCAATGTCTACCTTTAGTAATTGATCATGCAATATCCTAAGTTGATTATACAACAGATCTAGTTTATCAGAAAAATCAACAGATTTATCTAAATTATTAACATACTTGAATGACTGTGTAGTAATTTGGAAATTTTTACGAACATAAATTTTCCATACCTTAGACGGACACTGATTCCTGTAGTGTCCGTGCTTTTGACATTTGAAACACCTTATTTGACTTTTGTCCCTCTGGACTCCGGGCGCTGGTGCCTCCTTTGCTGCCGGTGGTGAAGTTCGAGTCTTACGAGTAGGACACTGATTTTTATAGTGTCCTCTCTCCATACACTTAAAGCATGTGATATGAAATTTAAAAATTGACATTTAAAAAAATGTACATGATTCACCCCTGGGCTCCCCCTCAACTCCTGACGTCTTTGCTCCGTCGGCTGTTAGTCCGGTGAAGAGCAACTTGGCTCACATACCACTTGAGGGGAACAGTGTCGTCGATAGAGGGGGGTGAATATCGACTCGTTAAAACTTTGCCGAAACTTGTGGAAAACTAGTCTTCGATTGTTCATTGTAATCATAGAGTTAGTAGCACAACGAAAAACAAAAAGAAACGAAAATAAAATATAACACAGAATGCACACGGGATTTTTTACATGGTTCCCAACCCCCCAGGGTCAGTACGTCCAAGGCTTAAGCACGGAAAACGTCCATCCACTAATGGTCTCATTTTCGGACATTCCGGAGGCGGAGAAATGCGTCTTACAATGCAAGATTTATAATCAAAAATATAGATAAAAATAAGTGCAGAATGTAAATTCAAACCAAACAAAAGGGACAAAGACTCGGCCGATCAGGAACTCCGAAGTGTCGTGCACTTCCTCCCAGAGATTCCTTGGTCGCAGAGCTTCTTCGTTAGTGCTTTTCTTCCATTTGGAATGCTCAGAATGATCATGGAATTGTTGTTCTGAGTTGAGGGGTTGAAGCCCCTTTATATAGTCATTTATAGGGTGCCTGTGTTGAAGGAGGTGCCTGACAAGCTTGGACAACCATCATCTTCACGCCGAACTCGCAGCAGGGATAATCTCCCCATTCCAAGGTGCCTATCACATATAGGGCACCTGGGAGCTCTCAGGCGCCTGTGTTAACGGACGCCTGGGAGGTGGATGCCCAATCCAGGGTGCCCTATTGCTCTAGGGCGCCTGTTTCAATACAGGCGCCCTAGATGCTTCTTCTAGGTCGCTTTGTCTTTGCTTGCCTGCCTAGTTTCCAACTTTTAGGTACCTACAATATAATTAAAGACAAGACAAACATGCAATAATCTTAACCTTAAGGACTTGGTTCTGACTTGGGTTTTCCGCGAAACCCTAGGTCGAACCGACGCCTATGTTCCCACCCCGGGGGAACGCGCCTTTCACCTACTCCTCTCAGGAGACGGTTCCCACCCGGCCCATCCGGTTGGACTTTTTCCCAGCATTACTCAATAGGACTTTTGCCCAATCTCACAACCAGGACTTCGTGCCCAGTCCACGACCAGGACTTATTGCCCAATTCCATGAACCAGGACTTCGGTGCCCAGCCCTCAACCATGACTTATTGCCCAATTCCAATGAACCAGGACTTCGGTGCCCAGCCCTTGGCCATGACTTAGGTGCCCAGCCTGCGGCCAGGACTTAGTGCCCAATCCATGATCAGGACGTAGTGCCCAATTCTTCGAACCAGGACTTATTGACTAGGTTAACTAGGACTTTCCTTCACTTTGGTACTATATTTTGTGACTACTCCCTCCTTGTTCGATGTATCACTAACTTAAGCATATTGTAAAACATTGAAACACTTAGAGGAGGACATCCCTGAGGCTTCTTGCACCAACAATCTCCCCCTTTTTGATGTTTGACAATATCTTAAGTTAGATTGGATAAAAGGGCTATGTTTTAATCCTTGGGATAAAATGGAAAAAATTGATCGATGTTTTGAAAACACATTTTGATTCTTTGGGAAAAAATTTCTAACTTCAGCTCTCTATCCGTTGGGAGAAAGAAAAAAAAATTCTAACTTATGTTCACTCTCCCCCCCCCCCTTTTGAAAATACATTTTGATTTTCATTTTGATCCTTTGGGAAGAAAGAAATTTTTTTTTCAAATTTCTAACTTAAGCGCACTCTCCCCCTTTGTCATACATCAAAAAATGACAAAATAAATTTGTGCCAACAATGATAATTAGAAAAAAAATCATTTTGAAAGTACTTAGTATAATTTCGAAAGCATATCTCTACTCAGAAAGAATTTGTGCATACTTGAAAAGACTCTGAGCTTAGAAAAATTTAAGCATTTTGAAAAAAAAAATTTCTTAAAAAGATTTTGTGCACCAAAAATAATTTACTTGGAAAGATTTTGTGCACTTGAAAAAAATTTTGAACTTAGAAAATTTTCAACTAAAAAAAATGCACTCATAAAAGATTATGCACTTAAAAAAAATTATGCACTTTGGAAATTTTGCATTAAACAAAATTTGTACATTGGAAAATATTGTGTAGAGAAATATTATGAACTTTTTGAAAAAAAAAATACAAGTACTTTTGAAAAATATTATGAACTTTTTGAAGAATATAAGTACTTTTGAAAAATATTATGCACTTCTTCATGAAATATAAGTACTTTGAAAAAAAATATTAATATTTTGGAAAACATTATTTTGCACTTTTGAAAACACAATATTTGACATGACTTGGTTTCTTTTCCAGTCTGACACAATCCTAGAAAACCTAGTTAAATACAAGGATATTTCCCTAAGTATCCTGGAAATTCTCCAAACTCATGTAAATATTATTTCCAAAAGTATTCCAAAAATATTTTTAAAAAAAATCGAAAGTGATAAAAATGATAGTATTTTGAAAGAAAAAGTACTTATGTTTTCAAAAGGATTTTGAAAATACAGTGCACGAAAACATATTATTTTGAAATATTCAATAATTCTTTTAATTTGACCTCCCCCTAAACTTGACCCAGACCTAGGAAGCTTGTTGACTACAAGTACTCTTCCTCTGAGTCTTTAGGGTTTGGTTCAGACCAAAAGAATTATCTAATAATTTCAAAAAAATAATTGCAAAAAAATATTTTGAAAAATACTTGTCAGAAAATTTTCTTTTGACTTAGACTCCCCTAAATTTGACACATCCTAGGAGTCCTTGTAGACCATAAAGAACATTTCCTCTGTGTCTTTAGGGTTTATCAAAATCAAAAGAACAGTTTTAAATGACATGTTGAGTATGGTAATTTTCAAGGAGATAATTTTCGAAAACACAATTTGGAATGATAGTGAATTTTTTTAGCACAGTTTTCGAAAAATATTTTGAAATGATGATAATTTTTCAAAGAGATAGTGATATAACAAAGTTTTTGAACCAATTTTTAAAAACCTTATTTTGAGATGATAATATATTTTGAAAGCATAAGGTTTTTGAAAAATAAAAAACTTTTAAAAGAATAACAACACTCCCTTATACCCGACACCGTTTGACTTTATCTAAGTGTCTTAAGGGACTTTAGTGTTGACCTAAAAGGCTTGTGAAATTTTTGAAGAAGATATAATTTTGAAAACATATAATATATTAGCAATCAGACAAGCATGAAATCAATAAAAATATTATTATGTTAAAGCACTATTTTGAAAATAGATTTTTAGAAGAATATTCTATGAATTTTGGAAAACCATTTTTGAAAACTATTTTTCAATTTATTAGTCCTTAGCTTCTCACCCATTCTAGATGTCTCAGTACAAGCAAGCATGGTTGGTATTGTGAGATGCTTGAGTAATTTTTCATTGAAGTTAATCTAAGATTTAATTAAAACTTGCGTTAGATTCAAATTTATCAAATAGTAAAATGAATTTGAGTTTCGATAATTGACTTCCAGCTCTTGGCGAGGCACAGAGGCCTTCTTTGATCATAGCCTTATTGGAGCAACAACCCTTTCCTTGACAAAGCCTTTTATCGAAAATTCATTTTCAAATTACTTCTTGACAAATTTTGGTCTAACTTGCTTAGGTTTTGGATCGGTAGCTTCGGCTAGTTCCACCAGACTAAACAGGCCAAATAGGGTACGCTTTACCTTACTTGACCTTATTTGAAGGACATCGCTAACGTACTATCATCTCACCTCCACCTAATAGTAGGTTGTTCAAGTTTCAATCAGTCTTTGTTTTTCTATAACCGTTCTAAATCATGCATAAATTTAAATATGAATGTCATGACATATATAAATATATATATATATATATATATATATAAAATAGCAAATGCTTGAGGATGACAGTTATGCATGAGTCAAACAATTCAAATTATTTTACTTAAGATTCTAATAATGTATCAAATTCTTGATTTGATACGTATCGTGTGAACCCGTGAATATGCAACCCACTTTGACATATTTAATTTTATTAAATTAATTGTTGTAGTTTGGGTAAGGTTTTATATAATCTTTGTTTAAGTTATTTAAGAATTAATTGAAATTAAATTGATTTAAAAATCATAAAGGATTAATTACAGTTAAATTAATTTTGGATTAATTAAAGTTTGATTAAGAATTAAATTAAAATTTAAATAACTAAGGATTAATTAAAATTAATAAAGTCTTAAATTAAAATTAAATTAATTAAGTATTAATTCAAATTAACTATGAATTAAATTAAAATTAAATTTTTATTAGGATTAATTAAAAATAATTAAGAATTAAATTAAAATTAAATTAAATAAGGATTAAAAAATTATTAAGAATTCAAATTAATTAAGTATTAATTAAAATTAATTAATAATTAAATTAAATAAGGATTAATTAAAATTAATTAAGAATTAAATTGAAATTAAATTAATTAAGGATTAATTAAAATTAATAATGAATTAAATTAAAATTATATAATTAATGATTAATTAAAATTAATTAAGAATTAAGTTAATTAGTCTAATTGAAGATTAATTGAGTTTAATGTTAAATAAAGGGTTAAATTAAGGTTAAAAATTAATTAATTTTTAATTAAAGTTTTTAAGATTCAACTTGATTTAAGTTTCAAAATTTCTTGGTAAATTAAAAGTTGTGGGTTTAATTTCATCATTTTTATGATTTCAAACATTTCTGACTTATCTGCTATTTCTTCTTTATTTAATTATATATATTTTTCTAACAATTCTGATTTGTGTGAATTTTTGTAAATATTATTCATTGTAGCCTTGATTCAAGAAAATTCAATTTCCTCCTCATTCTCATTATCAAAATCATATCCTTCTACATCTTCATAGTAGGTGGAGTAATTTTCAGTACTACTAGTTAATGTTTTCTAATTGTTTTCAGGATTATGCAAGAAAATAATTAAATTAATATCTAAAAAGATTTCATCTCCACTATTTTCATAAATATCCTCATTATCCTTAGAAATAATTTTAATATTCTCAGAAATATCATTGTTATCCTCAAGAATATTGTCAATATTATCTGAAATATGAGACATTA
Organism: Boesenbergia rotunda; assembly: GCA_024364735.1. Taxonomy (NCBI): domain Eukaryota; kingdom Viridiplantae; phylum Streptophyta; class Magnoliopsida; order Zingiberales; family Zingiberaceae; genus Boesenbergia; species Boesenbergia rotunda. Next base: position 201,172 of record JAGFNQ010004847.1, read on the forward strand.
AAGAATTATTAATTTCTATCTCATCGTTATCAATAGCATTATAAGAATTATCAATTATAATATCATTTTCAGAGTTAATTCCAACTTTATCAAAATTAATTTCAATATTATAATTGTAATTTGATAATTGTTATATGATTTAAGAGATACAAAGATTAGCCCTATTTATATACATAAACTAGGACCTTTTCAAAAGGAATAAATCAAATCCTATCAATACTTATCCCTAATATTTAGGATATTCTAACATCCCTAATATTTAGGATATTCTAACAATAATAATTAACTTCAGCATTATCAGAATTAACTTCAATATTATCAAAATTAATTTTAATAATGATTGCATTGATATTGGCAATTAAAGAATTAATTTCTGGTAATTTATCATTGTCTACCTTTGGCAATTGATCATGCAATATAAGTTGATTATGCAACAGATCTAGTTTATCAGAAAAATCAACAGATTTATCTAAATATTAACATACTTGAAAGACTCTGCAGTAATTTAGAATGTTTTTCGAACGTAAATTTTTGTACCTTGGAAGGACACTGATTCCTATAGTGCCCGTGATTTTGACATTTGAAACACCTTATTTGACTTTTGTCCCTCCGGACTCCGAGCGCTAGTGCCTCCTTTGCTGCCGGTGGTGAAAATTTTCGAAAACACAATTTAGAATGATAGTGAATTTTTTTCAGCACAGTTTTCGAAAAACATATTGAAATGATGATAATTTTTCAAAGAGATAGTGATATAACAAAGTTTTTGAACCAATTTTTTAAAACCATATTTTGAGATGATAATATATATTGAAAGCATAAGGTTTTTGAAAAATAAAAAACTTTTGAAAGAATAACAACACTCCCTGTACCCAACACCGTTTGGCTTTATCTAAGTGCCTTATGGGACTTTAGTGTTGATCTAAAAGGCTTGTGTCTAATTGTGTAGGTCAAAAAATTTTTTGAAAAAGATATAATTTTGAAAACATATAATATATTAGCAATCAGACAAGCATGAAATCCATAAAAACATTATTATGTTAAAGCACTATTTTGCAAATACATTTTTAGAAAAAAATTTTAAGAATTTTGGAAAACCATTTTTCAATTTATTAGTCCTTAGCATCTCACATATTCTAGATGTCTCAGTACAAGTAAGCATGGTTGCCTTATGGGTGTATTGTGAGATGCTTGAGTAATTTTTCTTTAAATTTAATCTAAGATTTAATTAAAACTTGTTTTAGATTCAAATTTATCAAATAGTAAATTAAATTTGTGTTTCGATAATCGACTTCCAGGTCTTGGCGAGGCACAGAGGCTTTCTTTGGTCATAGCCTTATTGGAGCAACAACCCTTTCCTAGACAAAGCCTTTTATCAAAAATTCATTTTCAAATTACTTCTTGAAAAATTTTGGTCTAACTAGCTTAGGTTTTGGATCGGTAGCTTCGGCTAGTTCCACCAACTAAACAGACCAAGTAGGGTATGCCTTACCTTACTTGACCTTATTAGAAAGGCTCCCCTAACGTACTATCATCTCACCTCCACCTAATACTAGATTGTTCAAGTTTCAATCAGTCTTTTTTTTCTATAACCGTTCTAAATCATGCATAAATTTAAATATGAATGTCATGACATATATATATATATATAAATAGCAAATGCATGAGCATGGTAATTATGCATGAGTCAAACAATTCAAATTATTTTACTTAAGTTTCTAATAATGTATCAAATTCTCGATTTGATACATATCGCGTGAACCCGCGAATATGCAACCCACTTTGACATATTTAATTTTAATAAATTAATTATTACAGTTTGGTTAAGATTTTATTTAATTTGAGTTTAAGTTATTTAAGAATTAATTGGAATTAAGTTGATTAAAAAAATCATTAAGGATTAATTATTGTTAAATTAATTATGGATTAATGAAAGTTTGATTAACATTAAATTAAAATTAAATTAATTAAGGATTAATTAAAATTAATTAAAATTAAACTAATTAAGGATTAATTAAAATTAATTAGCAATTAAATTAAATTAATTAAGGATTAATTAAAATTAATTAATAATTAAATTAAAATAAATTAATTAAGTATTAAATAAAATTAATTAAGAATAAACTAAAATTAAATTAATTAAGTATTAAATAAAATTAATTAAAAATTAAATTAAAATTAAATCATCCAAGGATTAATTAAAATTATTTAAGAATTAAATTAAAATTTAATTAATTAAAGATTAATTAAAATTAATAAGAATTTAATTAAAATTAAATTAATTAAGGATTAATTAAAAATAATTATAATTAAATTAATTTTGGTTTAATTAAAATTAATTAAGAATTAATTTAATTAAATTAATTGAAGATTAATTGAATTTAATGTTAAATAAAGGATTAAATTAATGTCAAAAATTAATTAATATTTAATTAAAATTTTTGAGATTTAACTTGATTTATGTTTCAAAATTTCTGGATTAATTAAATGTTGTGGGTTTAATTTCATCATTTTCATGATTTCAAAAATTTTTGACTTATCTACTATTTCTTCATAATTTAATTTTTCAAGTTTTTCCAACAATTCTGATTTGTTTGAATTTTTGTAAATTTTATATACTGTAGCCATGATTCTAGAAAATTCAAATTGCTTCTCATCCTCATTATTAAAATCATATCCTTCTACATCTTCATAGTAGGTGGAGTAATTTTCAGGACTACTAGTTAATGTTTTATAATTGTTTTCAGGATTATCCAAGAAAATAATTAAATTATTATCTAAAAAAATTTCATCTCCACTATTTTCAAAAATATCCTCATTATCCTCAGAAATAATTTTATTATTCTTAGAAATATCATTATTATCCTCAAGAATATTGTAAATATTATCAGAAATATTAGACAAATTATTAATTTCTATCTTATATTATCAATAACATTATGAGAATTATCAGTTACAATATCATTTTCAGAGTTAATTCCAACATTATCAGAATTAATTTCAATATTATCATAATTAACTTCAATATTATCAGAATTAACTTCAATATTATCAAATTAATTTTAAAAATGATTGCATTGATATTGACAATTAAAGAATTAATTTCTGGTAATTTATCATTGTCTACCTTTGGTAATTGATCATGCAATATCCTAGTTGATTATGCAACCGATCTAGTTTATCAGAAAAATCAATAGATTTATCTAAATTATTAACATACTTGAATGACTGTGCAGTAATTTGGAAATTTTTACGAACGTAAATTTTTCCTACCTTGGACGGACACTGATTCCTGTAGTATCCGTGCTTTTGACGTTTGAAACACCTTATTTGACTTTTGTCCCTCCGGACTCTGGGCGTTGGTGCCTCCTTTGCTGTCGGTGGTGAAGTTCGAGTTTTACGAGTAGGACACTGATTTTTATAGTGTCCTTTCTCCCTGCACCTAAAGCATGTGATATGAAATTTAAAAATTGACATTTAAAAAAAATGTACCTGATTCACCCCTGGGCTCCCCCTCAACTCTTGGGGTCTTTGCTCCGTCGACTGTTAGTCCGGTGAAGAGCAACTTGGCTCTGATATCACTTGTGGGGACCGGTGCGGTCGATAGAGGGGGGGTGAATATCGACTCATTAAAACTTTGAGGAAACTCATCTTTGAATGTTTGTTCTAATCACAGAGTTAGTAGCACAGCGAAAAACGAAAAGGAACGAAAATAAAAGACAACACAGAATGCACACAGGATTTTTTACTTGGTTCCCAACCCCTCAGGGTCAGTATGTCCAAGGCCTAAGCACAGGAAACGTTCGTCCACTAATGGTCTCCTTTCCAGACTTTCCGGAGGTAGAGAAACCCGTCTTACAGTGCAAGATTTACAATAAAAATATATATATAAATAAGTGCAGAATGTAAATTCAAACCAAACAAAAGAGTCGAAAACTCGGTCGATCTGGAACTCTGAAGTGTCGTGCACTTCCTCCCGGAGCTTCCTTGATCACAGAGCTTCGTCGTTAGCACTTTTCTTCTGTTCAGAATGTTCAGAATGATCGTCGAATTGTTGTTCTGAGTTGAGGGGTCGAAGTCCCTTTATATAGTCTGTTACAGGGCGCCTGTGTTGAAGGAGGCGCCTCACAAGCTTGGTCAACCATCATATTCGCGCCGAACTCGCAGCAGGGATAAGCTCCCCCTTCCCAGGTGCCTGTCACATACAGGGCGCCTGGGAGCTCTCAGGCACCTGTGTTAATAGGCGCCTGGGAGGTGGCTGCCTAGTCCCGAGCGCCCTATTGCTCTTGGGCGCTTGTTTCAATACAGGCGCCCTAGATGCTTCTTCTAGGTCGCTTTGTGTTCACTTGCCTGTGTTGTTTCCAACTTTTAGGTACCTGCAATACAATTAAAGACAAGACAAACATGCAGATAATCTTAACCTTAAGGACTTGGTTCTGACTTCGGATTTCCGTGAAACCCTAGGTCGAACCGACGCCTATGTTCCCACCCCGGGGGAGCGCGCCTTTCACCTACTCCTCTCAGGAGATGGTTTCCACCCGGTCCATCTGGTTTGACTTTTGCCCGGCTTTAATCACCAGGACTTTTGCCCAATCTCACGACCAGGACTTCGTGCCCAGTCCACGACCAGGACTTATTGCCCAATTCCACGAACTAGGACTTCGGTGCCTAGCCCTCGGCCAGGACTTAGGTGCCCAATCTGCGGCCAGGACTTAGTGCCCAAGCCATGATCAGGACTTAGTGCCTAATTCTTCGAACCAGGAATTATTGCCTAGGTTAACTAGGACTTTCCTTCACTTTGGTACTATATTTTTTGACTACTCCCTCCTTGTTCAATGTATCACTAACTTAAGCATATTGTTAAACATTGAAACACTTAGAGGAGGACATCCCAGATGCTTCTTGCACCAACATGTTGGACCAAGTCCACTTGTAAGATTTTACATGATGAACCTTATGTGCTCATCAAGGGGGCATCATCATCCCGACTCACCAGGACACGAATTCCGTCTATAATCAACGGCACATCATGTAAATAATATTATTTTCTAACTTACCGGGTCTATCGATTTAACAGAATAAATATCACCCATTGATAAATCAAAGAAATAACTATTAAGTACATGTGCCCGTTATTATATCGGGATTCAGAGCATGTACTCCATAATAAACCGAGGTTTAATCCAATTATAAAGTCAGTATAAATTGGATGACCTCTATGTTGGTCCTGCTCAATACACACAAAGTGCACTAGTGTAATTCTATGGTCAAGATAAACCACACTAATTTACACTACAACTATCCCGATGGTTTGTCCAACTCTGTCTTGGTTGTGAGCCTCTACTTATACTTTGCAAGGGACTGATAACATGATATTCTGTGTGTCACCACACACCATGTTATCTACAATACATAGTATCAGACAATTATGCATATACTAATATAAATATGCATAAGTGGTTTTGTGATTCTCTTTCAAAATGTAGATGTCTATACAAAAGGCAAGGCTTTTAGTATACATTCTAACACATAATTCCACATATCTCATAAAAAGTCTCTAAATGTTGATGGGGGTCTTCTGAAGGTCTGCCCTCGAACTGATGTTGTTGAACCATGGAGATAGAAAGTTGAGTTAATCTCAAAATTGTTGGCCTTTACAGCAGACCGAGAAATTCCAAAACTAAATCCTCTGGCGCACGGAACTACATAGTCATTCTGGGGCTTATTGTTGATTGCCATGGCACATTGATTTAGCTCTCAATCAAACTGTGCTTTCTGTTCTCTTCTTCTGTGTATGAAGGATCAGTTAATCTTTGGATCAAAAGGCAGTAATGTTCCTGCAGGAAGAAGTCTACACATGCTCAACAATAGAAATAGGAAAGCAAATATAGATAAGTATATTTTTGTATTTTCAATCTATCTATGAAAGGAAAAATAACTATGTTTTTATGTTATTTATAAATGTGTAAAGGAAAAAAATTGACCATGTTTTGTGTTTCCTATAGATGATACAAAAATGAACAAAGTAAGTAAACTAAACAAGTGTGCAACAAATATATACACTAAGGAAAAGAAAGGCCTAGTCTAACTCTAGATGCTAGTCGTCTAGTATTGCACTGAGTCCCCCGACAATGACGCTAAAAACTTGATGTGACTTTCACAAGTGTATGGAGTGTCGTCAAATAATAAAAAGATATGATATATATAGGAACTAAAGTTGGCAACCACTAGGGAGTTGGCAAGAGAATGCGTAGAAACTTGTTTAAGAGCTAGCTCGAGTGCTTGAAATTGAGAAGGTGATAATTTTGAAAATTGCTTATGGGATATGGAGCAGTACTTCTTGGCTACTTGAGTGCTTAAAATTAAGAAGGTGACAATTTTCAACATCTACCTTAGTGGTAATACGAAGTTAATAGTAGAGAGCGGCCATGATGGATGATGCCAATGTTTGTCAGGAAAAATTAACACTTGGGTTCGGATGAAGAAGGAATTGAAGGGCCAATTTCTTCCCGACAATGCCTCGTGGATTGCATGAGATGGATTGAAACATCTCAAACAAAAGTGTTCTTTGATGGACTATGTCAAAGAATTTAGTTTTTTGATGTCAGATATTCAAAATATGTCCAAGGAGAACAAATTGTATAACTTTTTGTGTGGTTTAATGTGTAGCCATGGGCACAAATTGAACTTCTAAGGCAAAATGTGAAAATCTTCCTAATGCTATTGTTGATATTGATGTATTGGTTGATTTTCATACAAACAAAGATAGTCCACCTTCTAAATCCATGAAGAATCGAAGGATAAGGAAGTAGAATGGAAGAATGATATCTCAAAGAATCAGCGGAGTGGCAGAAATGATCACTTTACCACCCAAGGAATGAACAACTTGAAGAACTAGAATTGTGTCTTATGCAATGGGCATCACATGGCAAGGGATTGTCCCAAACATCCAGACAAGGCATATGTGCAAGGCATGCCAAATAGCGACAAGGGCCATGGTAGTGTATGGGGGCTACCCAAGCACAAGTCATGAAGGAGACAGACTTGGTGATTGGGCATGCATGCATGGCATGCCAAGTAGCAAATGATGTGGTAATGTGTAGGGTTGTCTAACCACAAGTTATGCAGGAGGTAGACTTGGATTATGGTGAATAGGTGCGAGGATTGGACCTGTTGAGTCCGAGTAATTAGCCAAAGAAGCTTGCAAGAAATACAAGCAATGACATGTGGTGGGCGCATACAGTGCAGCATGATGGATGGAGTAGCAAGGTGTTGTTTCTCCTAAGCTCGTGGTGCAGGACTTGAGCCACACACATGGCGTGCAAGTTGACATTTAGCATGGTGGCAAAGCAACATAATCATGGACCAAGCGCGAGGCGTCAGATTGACATTTGGTATGGTGCCAAAGTAGCAGAATGATGGGGCAAAGTACAAGAAGTGCAGGCTGACACTTAGTATGAGGTAAATACAACAAATATATGTGAACAAATAGTTATGTACAAGGTGGTTTTGTACATATAGGAAAGGTAGTTGGTATAAAATATGCAAGGTTGGGCATTGACAAGGGACAAATCATGAGATAGAAGTGAATTTGTGATGTTCCACTTGTATTTCTTTATTATTCTTGTGAATAATAAAGGTTAGGAAGTTTCTTATAAATCATGCATTGATTCTTTGCAATTATTGTTGGTTAAATTCGTGAAAGATATTTTCTTGTGTTTTCGTAATGTATTTGTGGGTTGAATGTATTTTAGGGTTGACTCAAATACTGGACAAACTCGATGACCGCATTAAGAAGTTTTTATGATAGAATTAATTTGTCCCTATGAGATAGATTGATAGTTAGGACGTAAATATTATCATCTTGAGGTATAGGAGTCAAAATTTAAAAAAGTTGATCGCCCACCTCATAAGTCACGTGTTAACTATAGCAATCGGGCTAGTAACCTAATAATTATATTCTCCCATAAGATTTAATAATTATCCACTTGTAACTCGTTTATTTTTAAAAATTTCTTTTAGACGCCATACTATTCGTCAGTGCTAATTAAGCTTTCAATGATTGTTTATTTAGTTTCGTTAAAAATAAAAATGTAGCATCTTATGAACGTGAGAGCCCGAAACTCAATTTCACTGTTTGAGAGATTGACTAAACACCGAGATGAAGTCCTAAACAAATATCCTGTAGCCGTCACATGTATTGTACAGTATGGACAGATGCTAATGACTGTAGCCCTCACTATGCAGCACATCACGGAACAGCGATGGTCCCGCGTTGCTACCTGCTGTACTGTACATCCATCCCCTATGTATTTATCATCTCACAAGAGACACATACAGCGGCGTAAACCAAGCAAACATCGCAATCAGTACGCTACTCACATGCAGACTCAATCCGCTGTGAAGAGAGGGGATCTCACTTCTCAGCACCTTTTTGCATAGATAATTATTCTGCTGGTTCAGCCTTTTTAGCTGGCAAGAGCAGGATTCCAAGTAGTTTTGTAATTCGCCTCCGCATCTCAATCGCAACCTCAATCGTCCGACAACGAGGAGGGGTCCATGTTATAAATGCTCCTACCGCTTTCTTTCATCCCACTGTACCAGTTATGCGTGAATGCCGTTTTCTTGTCCCTTCTATGCTCGCTCTCATTCCACGAGCTTCGGTGCGACTTGTTGTGTCAAATCAATTTCAAAAGGTTTCGAACTGTAATTCATAGGATTAGCTTTATATATATATAGCGCTCAGAAATATCTAATTATTTTATTTATTAATCAATCAATTTTAAACAGCAAAATGTAGTAGAAATTGTTTTTATTTAAAACCAAAATGACAGTTCATACGGACAAATACTGATACAATTCATACGGACCAATACTGATATTGTCAGTTCACAACTTTGGAGCTTCACTGCCAGTGGCCACACTTCGACACAACGACGCAAGCAATCTCATTCGACGTGATATCGGCGGCGTTCGACCATCTTTAATGGGATTGATCGCCATGGATTTGGACTACAATTAACTCGAGATGAAACAATGGACGTCCGCGATGTTTTAGACTCGACCAGTCTAAGTAGCGTCGGAGGCGGAGACCGAATCCGATGCCGAGTTGTGAGAGGGCGAGAAGACACCGCCGCCGCGAATTTCCTCGAGCATATTCACGACGCTACATATCTTGGGCCGTTGGTCCGCTGCCGCCACCGTGCAGCTAACCGCAATCTGCAGCATCGCCACCATCTCCCCCTCGATTCCCTTGTACCGCATCAGCTCCAGGTCGAACACCTCCGAAGTCCACTCCTCTCGTACCACCGACCGCACCCATCCCGGTAGATCGGCGCCCTCCACTACCCCGTCGCCGACCACCACCGCCGGCTTCCCCGTCAGCAACTCCAGCAGCACCACCCCAAAAGCATACACGTCAGCTCGCTGCGACGCCCACGAGCGTCGCCTGTCGACCGGCGCCTCGGGGGCCCGGTACCCGCCGGTGCAGCAAGCCGCCGATGGTGGACCCAACGACGACAGTCCGGCGTCACAAAGCCGCGCGTTGCCAGCATTGTCGAGGAGAATGTTGGTGGACTTGATGTTTCCGTGGGCTAATTTAGGCGACCGAGTCGCCCCCTGGTGAAGGAACGCTAATCCCCTTGCCGTCCCTATTGCAATCTGCACTCTGGACGCCCAATCCAGCGGCATCCTGCCCGGCCCTCGGTTGCCTGCAATTAAAAATCAAATTTTTAGCACGAAATTGTAAATTGTCAAGGCCAAATGGCAATTGGCGCCAATTGACAGACCGTGGAGAAGAAAGTAAAGACTGCCATTGGGCATGTACTCGTAGACGAGGAGCTTCTCGTCGCGAGCATAGTAGTAAGCTTTGAGGGGAACAAGATTCGGATGCCGCAATTGGCCGATAATCTCCAACTGGTTCTCCAAATCGCGCTTGTGGGTTTCACGGAGACGCTTCACGGCGACGACGGTGCCGTCGTCGAGCACCGCCTTGTAGGCTGTCCCATATCCTCCCTTCCCCAGTATCTCCGCCGAGGACCGTAAGAGGTCTTCCAGCAAGAACTGCTTCGTTCCTTGGAAAAAAATCATTTTTCCTCTCTGGAATCCACCACCGGTGGTGGTACCGGCGGTGCTGACGTGGGATGACGCATAGGGACTGGAGTAGACTATCTTTTCCCCCTCGCGAAGGCTGAGGGGCGCTCTTCGGGCGAACTTGCGCCAGAAGTAGCAGAAGAGAAGGCCGCAGACAAGGATGAGCACGATGAAGTCCCCCACGACGATGGCCACCACCACCACTCGATTCATCTTCATCCCCTGGCGATTAACGCTGCCCGCGGATTGGCCTGGATTGACGAATTCAGGGTTGGCATGGGGAGCAGACGCCACGGAGGTCGGGGGGACGGTGTCCAACGCACCGGCGATGGGGCGGCAAGGGAAGAGGGGCTTACCACAGAGTGCAGGGTTCCCGGCGAAAGCGGCAGCGGGGAAGGCCGCAAATGAGGGGGGCATAGCGCCAGAGAGAAGGTTCGACGAGAGATTAAGATCCTGGAGGCGAGGGAGGACGAGGCCGGGAATGGAACCGGATAGCCGATTCCGGTCGAGCCGGAGAGTGAGGAGGCGGCCAAGCCGAGCCAGCGAGGTGGGGATCGATCCAGTGAGGTTGTTGGAGGCGAGGTCGAGGCGGTAGAGGCGAACAAGTGAGGAGATCGACGGCGGGATCGGACCGTAGAGCTGGTTGTGGGAGAGGAAGAGGAGTTTCAGGGCGGATAGGGGGGCGAGGTCAGGGATGGGGGAGGCGAGGCGGTTCGACTTGAGACTGAGAACGCGGAGCTGGTCGAGGCGTGTGACGGCAGTGAGGCACGTGGGGCCGGCGAGAGAGAGGCCCTCAAGGACGAGGCGGGTGACGCGGCCGCCGACGCAGGTGACCCCATGCCAGGACAGGCACGGCGATGGGTCGGAGGAGTTCCAGCTCGCCAACCTCCCGAAGGAGTCGCACGCCGCCTTCAACTCCAACAGAGCGCTCCGGTCTGCTTCCAAATTGCCCGAAGAAGAAGATGATGCTGAAGACGTGGCCACCAAAGACGACATTTTGAGAACCAACAGCAGCAGTAGCAGAGCTCTTTGAGGTAAATTTAGAGAGGAAAACAACTTCTTCTTCTTCTTCCCCTCCCCCATTTTCCACCGTCTCGAAGAGGAAGAGGATGCAGGGAAACAGATACAGAGGAGGGAGAGAGAGAGAGAGAGAGAGAGAGAGAGAGAGAGAGAGAGGTGCGAGAGGAGCCTGCCAGGCCCAGCGGCCAGCGCTGCTTACATTAATACTTCTTTGCCATTTTATTGATCTTTTTTTCATTTCTATCAATGAGATTTTACAAGAGAAAGAAAGAATTTGTTGGCGGAGAAGTGACAGGCAAAAATTTCGCTTCAAGCGGCGTCATTTAGTGAGAGATGGACAACAACTCTCTGTACGCGAAAGATGCTTTGATTAATGACATTTATCTTTAAAACTCTATTTATTTTATAAATATTGGCATGTACTCATATTATAATACATGTTGAAATATATATATAGAAAATTCTATTAACCTTTGTTTTCCACACAATACAATAAAAGAATATGGATTTTTATAGATACATAATTATCTTGGAATTTTTATATTCTTTAAGGTCAATTCAAGTGTCTTAAATCCCATTCATTCAAATAAGGTTTTGTTTTTAAAACCCCTAAGTTGTAGTGGCCGTCATTAATGGTAATAATAGATAAAAATCTCCAATTGATTCATTAAATTGAGATTTTTTTTATATTATAATCATGATCGACATAAATCGATAATAATATTTTTAAATTTATTATATTCATTACTATAATTATAATTATTACGATGTATACCATATTTAATATTTTCATTATTATTTGAATAATTTTTATAAATAAGCCTATCATTAATAGATCATCCAAAAATAATTATTCTCTATTTTTATTTTACTCTTTCATGGTATCAAAATTATGATGCTTCTTCTCTCCATCGTTGCTTATTTAAATCTTTATTTTCTACTCTTCAATCTTCAGTGACATCTCGACTTTCTTTTTTATTCTTTTTCGTCTGCTAATGGGTGATATTTCGACCATAATATTTATTTTCTTTTTAGTCATCATCAAATTTCTTTTGTTTCTTCTTTTTTATTTTTTTTAATCATCTTTCGTTTTTTAATCGTGTTTTTATGCATTTTTTATTTTATTTTATTCCTGCTTTTCATTTTTTTCCTCTGCTTTTCGGTTTTTTTTGTTTATTATGTTTTATTTCTTGCTTTCCAATTTTTTATTTCTGTTTTTTTTTCTTCTCGCGAGCTTCCCCTCTAGTGACATCTTGGCTTGCTCCTTTGCGACTATAGGCCATCATCTATGTCGCTAGCTTGTTGTCTCCATTGCCGTCATTTCTAATTGGCCGGCAGCACCAATATTATTTATTTGAGCAACTTCCTATTTAATTTCATTTCTAGCAAGCGAAAAGCAAAATTATTTTTAATGTCAAATACTCAACGATATCAAGGAGGCCAAAAGTAAAGTTCATAACAATGTCAAATTTTGTCACATCATTGATCATACTGGTCGTCATTGCTCTAGATGATTTGAATGATCATATAGTTAAAGAAAATACCAGATTCATCTTAGAATTTGACATATTGATTTTTAATGTCCTAAAAGATTTGACTTAAATTTCATTGGTGATTCAGCAACTTTAAGACAATCAACTATTTCATAATGTGGTCTTGCATCTTCAAATCGACCATCACCTTCATCTAGGTAATTTATTGTTCAGTCATCTCATTCCAGAGCATTTTCAAATTTCTATCTCTCCTAATATTGTTTCATCGACTCCTGAGAACCCAGGTTGAAATTCGAATTCTGGATCCACTCATCATGTTACATTGAAGTATAATATTCTCATAGAAGCTTCGCGTTATCATGGATTCGACATGGTTCAAATAAGTAATGGCTCAGGTTTGTAAATTACTATCCTTGGAAATATATCCTTTCACTCATGTGGTCGAACTTTTCATATGTACAATACTATTCATATTCCTTCAATTTGCTCTTGATAATAATGTGTTCTTTAAATTTCATCCTCATAATTGTCTTGTGTAGGATCCCACAACAAGAACCATTCTACTTCGACGAACCATTAAAAATGACCTCTACTATCTTCAAGCCACCTCTACCAAAGCATTTGTTGAGGCAATCTATGGTCTGTGGGACCAGTGTTTTGATATTTGGGCAAATGGTTTAAGTTAGGTTCAACGTTGTATTTGACATGTATATTTGAGTGTGCAGGATCTACAGGATACACATAGGCTTAGCTTGATGACTTCGGGTCTAATGAAGGATGGTGCATCTGAGGTGTTGGTGCAAGATGCATCAGTGATGTCCTCCTCTAAGTGTTTCAATGTTTGACAATATACTTAAGTCAGTGATACATTGAACAAGGGAAGGGTGAGTGAAGAAAAGAGTACCAAAGTGAACCAATGGGCTAGTTAACCAATGTTCAAGGGAAGGGTGAGTGAAGAAAAGAGTACCAAAGTGAACCAATGTTCTGGTGAGTGAAGCTAGGCAAAAGTACTGATGAGTGAAGTTAGGCACGAAGTCCTGGTGAGTGAAACTTGTTAGGATCGTTCTGTCCGCTAGAGGGGGTGAATAGTGATTTTTGGCTTGTTCTTCCTACGTTGTTAGTATGCGCAGCGGAAACAATAATAATAAACACAAACAACAAAGAAAGCACTGCTAACAAACCTATTTACTTGGTATCCACCCCGGACGGGTGACTAATCCAAGAATCCTTCGATGGATCACTCCTCGGATAACCTCCGGCTAGCCCGCGTCGCTCCTTGTGGGTGGAGAAACCTCGCCACAACACCTCGGACACTATCTGGGCATAAAAGACTACTAACACGCTTTACCCAAGCAAGTTTCGTCAAGAAAACCAGCCCTAATCGAGTCCTCTTTAAATAGAACTCGGGCTGGAAAACCCGCTGGCAGTCGATTGGTCCCAGGGCAGTCGACTGCCACCACTTAGATTCGACCGTTGACATCCCAACATTCGAATTCTGGTGACTTACCAGTCGACTGGTCCAGGGTCCAGAAGATACTGTGAGTTTTGGCAGTCGACTGGACAACCCCCAGTTGACTGCCCAGCTTACAACAGCACTCCTACTCACTCTCTTGACCCTCCTCCACGCGTGCCTTCAGGTCCACTCCTTTTGCTTGCCCCTTGAAGTCCTCTTCCACCGGCTGTCGTCCCTCGGATGCGCATGCAAGTCCTCAACTTACCTCCATGCCACCCTTCACATGTGCCCTTTGAAGTCCACTTCCCGGCTTGGCCTTGGAGTCCTCCTCCCTCGACTCTTGTCCCTTGCCTCAGCTGACTCTTCACCAGCAGCCTTGACTATTGCCTTCGCGCCCTCTTCATCTTTGGCCCTCGTCCCTCGGATGCACACAAGCCTCCAGCTTGTCTCCATGTCATCCTTCACGTACGCCTCGAAGTCCGCGCCCCTCGGCTCATCATCCCTGCTATATCAGGTCCCTCTGGTGCACATAAGCCTCCAGCTTGTCCCCATGCAACCCTTCACCATACCGAAGCCGTCCAGCCAAGTCAATATGTGTAAACCTGTACAGCCTGCACACTCACATACCCATATTAGTACACAAGGGAAAACCTAACTTAAACCCTTTGCCCAAACATCAAAACACATGATCACTCCGGATCACAGATTGCCTCAACAATCTCCCCTTTTTGATGTTTGGCAATACATTTAAGTTAGGGAAACAAATAGTAATAAAGAATAGCAAAAACAATGCTAAATAAATGCATATGCAATGCATACATGGATCCTATCCCAAGGCATCCCACACCTAACCCTCCAAGTTAGGAATTTTCACCAAATCGGGCTTTTTAAAGCTTCTCCCAAGCCCCCCTGCATTGGACTTACAAAAGCTTTTTAAGAACCTCTCCAAGGATCCGCTTATGCCAAGAATGGAGCAACCATGCTCCCCCTTAACCTCAACTCCCCCTAAACCTAGGGTTTCTTGCAAAGGTATGTTTGGTTCCCCAACTTAAACCCAACACTTCTCCCTTTGCCTAACATCAAAGAACCGAACAATATCCCAATTATTGGTTCTTTCAATCCCTAATGACCATACACAATGTGTACTAGCCCCCCATACACTTGTTGTGCATCATTTGGACACCAACCCAGATGTTGAAACAAAAATCAGCCCTGACCAGTCGACTGCCAAAATGGCAGTCGACTGATACTCTGAAAGTCTGAAATTTCAACATTTTTGACGAAATTCAGAAATACGCCAAAAATTTCACAAATCTCCAAAAATTCTCAAATTTTGTGGAGAGTTTTGTGGTACCCATATCTACTTAGGAAAAATACATTCCAAAATGTATCTATCACCATTCTCAAGTTTGACACAAAACCCAAAACTAGCCAAAAACTTCAATCAAACCTTGACCTAAAGTCCTAGTTTTGGTTTCCTCTTGATGTCTTTGCCCATGCCACCCCCACAATGCATCCCTAGCATTGATTTATATGGCAATTACACACCAAAAACCAACCTTCTGCTATATGACCCCAATATCATATTTTCATGCATGAACCACATAATCCATGTGCCAAAACCCAAGAGTTGAGACTCAAGCCCGTCTCCAACTCTTTTGGCACATCTCATGGTCCATCTAGACCTCTAGGAGCACCTCTCCTATATATCCCAAAGGCTCCTAGAGCTCCCCCTTGAGCTCTTAGCCCTAGCCACCTCCCTAGGTGACTCAAGAAATACTAGACCACACCGGTGTTCCCCCGGTGACTCTTGGCCTACAAAATTGACCTTCTTAACCTTGGACATCTTGTCCTTAGTTAAGTGACTCTTTTTACCTTTGGATGACATTCCCTTGTCATCCTTGGACTTTCCCTCCTTACCATGATTGTATACCTCCCTAGCATACTTCTTTTTGTTGGCCTTAGAGGTCTTAGACCGGTATCCCAATCCCGATCTATCATAGTTGGGCTTCAAACTACCCAACACCATATCTAGACATTTAGATCCAACCTTGAATCTTTCTAAGGTCTTTTCCAATTTATCAAGTCTTGCCCTCAAGGCTTGATTTTTCCTTTCCAGATATCTGACTTTTGAGTCCATATGTCCACTTTGGACATTCCTAGACCTACTCTCCTTTCTAGGCACATTTCTCCCTTTCTTGGAGTTAGTACCTTGATCCATAGGTCTAGCGGTCTTGGGTCTATCATTATGCATGCTTTTCCTAGGGTGTTGATCTACCTTGCTAACCCTAGTCCTATCATTATACTTAAATCCAAAATTATGCACCATTAAACATTTTTCATTAAAACTAGCATGCATGGATGGGTAATTAATATGATTTTTAAAATGCAAAGAGGAACTTGAAATTGAATTAATTTTTAACCTAGGGTTAGGAATTACCTCCCTTACCCTTATAGTTCCTCCTTGTTGTGAGCTTCTTCTCTTCTTTCTTTCCTCCTTCTCCCATCTCCTTAGATGCTTCATTTTCTTGATTTCATTTTTCTTTGGGCACTTGGTGTGGTAGTGCCCCAATTCTCCACATGTGAAGCATCTGATCTTCTTTTTCCTTTCTTGGGCTCCTCCATTCCTACACTTCATGTTAGAATTTAATTGAATTGAGATTGGTTTAGATTTTACCTCCTTTTTACCTTTCGGACACTTGTCCTTATAGTGCCCCTTTTCATTGCACCCAAAGCATATAATGTGGTCCTTTTTACTTGCTTTGGTGGAGGTGGAGGCTTCTTGTTCTTGTATGATTGAGGGTCTCTCCTCCCCCTCAATACTTGACGTTGATACTTCTTCTTCTTCTCTTGAGGAAGTTGATGATTTTTCACTTTCTAGTGCTCCTTCACTTGATGAAGTTGACACTTCCTCCTCCTCTTGGTCTTCTTGGACTATTGACCTTGTCTCCTTGGGCTTTTGAGTTTGTGTAGGAGTTTCATGATATTCTTTCACTTTATTCTATAATTCATGTGCATCTTTATATTCACCTACACAACTTAACACATTAGTAGGCAAAGTATTGATTAACACATCAATTACCTTCTTATTTTCTCTTGCTTGATCTTGTTGCTCTTGATTCCAACATCTAGGCCTAAGCCTCTTTCCATGCTTATCCTTTGGAATCTCTAAGGGCTCTTCAAGCGCAATTCTACATGTCCACTTCATTCCAAACCAAGTCTCGATCCTTGCCTCCAAAAGTCGAAATCTTGATGATCGTAGGGGCAGTGGAGTGTAGATGTCTTCCCCCAACTTATCTTCCATCATCTTTCTTCCTCTAGCGTGTGCTCCCTCGGCGGTTAGTCCGATCAAGAGCGGTCCTTCGCTCTAATACCAATTGTTAGGATTGTTCTGTCCGCTAGAGGGGGGTGAATAGTGATTTTCAGCTTGTTCTTCCTACGTTGTAAGTATGCGCAGAGGAAACAATAATAATAAACACAAACAATAAAGAAAGCACTGCTAGCAAACCTATTTACTTGGTATCCACCCCGGACGGGTGACTAATCCAAGAATCCTTCGGTGGATCACTCCCCGGATAACTTCCGGCTAGCCCGCATCGCTCCTTGTGGGTGGAGAAACCTCGCCACAATACCTCGGACACTATCTGGGCACAAAAGACTACTAACACGCTTTACCCAAGCGAGTTTCGTCAAGAAAACCAGCCCTAACCGAGTCCTCTTTAAATAGAACTCGAGCTGGAAAACCCGTTGGCAGTCGACTGATCCCAGGGCAGTCGACTACCACCACTCAGATTCGACCGTTGACATCCCAACGTTCGAGTTCTGGTGACTTACCAGTCGACTGCCAAAATGGCAGTCGACTGGTCCAGGGTCCAGAACCTACTTTGAGTTTTGGCAGTCAACTGGGCAACCCCCAGTCGACTGCCCAGCTTACAACAGCACTCCTACTCACTCTCTTGACCCTCCTCCACGCGTGCCTTCAGGTCCACTCCTTTTGCTTGCCCCTTGAAGTCCTCATCCACCGACTGTCGTCCCTCGGATACTCATGCAAGTCCTCGACTTGCCTCCATGCTGTTGGTGCAAGTTGTATCAATGATGTTCTCCTTTAAGTGTTTTAATGTTTGACAATACACTTAAGTCAGTGATACATTGAACAGACAAAGGGGAGCAAAAGAGAAGTAACCTAAGTTGAAGAAAAGTCCTAGTTAACTTAGGCACTAAGACTTGGTGAGTGAAGCTAGGCACTAAGTCCCGGCGAAGGGCTGCTGGGCACCTAGCGAAGGGCTGCTAGGTATTGAAACACTAAGTCCTGGCGAAGGGCTGCTGGGCACCTAGCGAAGGGCTGCTAGGTATCGAAACCCTAAGACCTAGCGAAGGGCTGCTAGGCACCTAGCGAAGGGCTGCTAGGTATCAAAACCCCAAGACCTAGCGAAGGGCTGCTAGGCACCTAGCGAAGGCTGCTAGGCACCTAGCGAAGGCTGCTAGGCATTGAAGACCTAGCGAAGGGCTGCTAGGCACCTGGTGAAGGACTGCTAGGGAATGAAGACCTGGCGAAGGACTGCTAGGCACCTGGCGAAGGACTGCTAGGGAATGAAGTCTTGGTCCAAGGGACTGAGCAATTTAGTTGAGCGATGACTAAGGACAGGAGTAGAGACTGATCAGGGTTTGGGCGTCTCGAAGTTCGGAGGTATCGGAAGCTAAGTAAAAGTCCACTCGAAGGACTGGGTGGCAACAGTCTCCTTAAAGGAGTAGGTGAAAGGCGCGTTCTCGGGGGTGGGAACTTGCGCCGGTTTGACATAGGGTTTCATGGAGATCCGAAGTTCGAACCAAGTCCGTAAGCCTAATATTGTAGGTATATTTGCTTTGTGTTTGTGTATCTTGCAGGTACCAAGAACCGGAGACAAAGCAGGTAAGTTGCTGGAAAAAGGCTGATGGGGGCGCCCCCAGTGTTGGGGGCGCCCCCAGTGTTGGGGGTGCCCAGAGCAAGGTATAAAACCCAGTCTTGGGTTTAAACCATGATTGGGGGCGCCTGGAATGATGGGGGCGCCCGGGGTAAAGAGGAAAATGCAGTTTTCGTGAAGTAAGCAGAATAGGTGTCAAGGGGGCGCCCGGAAGGTCCGGGGCGCCCAGGTTGAAACCTATATTTGCTGTTTCAGGTTTGAAATGTAGATAAGCGCTCAGAAGGGCGCCCGGGAGGTCCGGGGTGCCCTGGTCAAAGATTTTATCACCTGCGGTGAGGTAGGCGCAAGGATAAGGTTTGACCGAGTTATTAGGGGCGCCCCCGACGTCCAGGGCGCCCCTAGGAGTGTTATATAAGGGGTTTCGACCCCTCTGCTTCAACAACAACTGCCAAGTACCATTCTGATCATTCTGACTGACGACAACATGCTAGAGACAAGGCTCTACGACCGGGAGGCTCCAGGAGGAAATGCGCAGCACTTCGGAGGTCCAGATCGGCCGAGCTTCAGACTTTGTTTGTTGGTTTGCCTTTATTTTATTCCGCACTTAAATTTATTCATCTTTTGATTGTAAACTTACACTATAAGTCGGGTTTCTCCGCCTCCGGAAAGTCCGGGAAGGAGACCAATAGTGGACGGGCGTTCCCATGCATAGGCCTTGGATGTACTGACCTTGGGGGGTCGGGAACCAAGTAAAAATCCCGCTGTGTCCCAGTGTCTGTTTATTTTCGTTCTACTTTACTTTTCCGCTGCACTAACGCTCTGAGTCCAGAATGACAATCGAAAGTCTTACGAAGTTTCCGAAATATTTGAATAATTGATATTCACCCCCTTTATCGACGGCACCGGTCCTACACATGCCACCCGTCACGTGTTCCCTTTGAAGTCCACTTCCCGGCTTGCCCTTGGAGTCCTCCTCCCTCGACTCTTGTCCTTGCCTCAGCTGACTCTTCACCAGCAGCCTTGACTATTTCCTTCGCGCCCTCTTCATCTTCGGCCCTCGTCCCTCGGATGCACATAAGCCTCCAGCTTGTCTCCATGCCATCCTTCACATACGCCTCGAAGTCCACGCCCTTCGGCTCATCATCCCTGCTATATCAGGTCCCTCGGTGCACACAAGCCTCCAGCTTGTCTCCATGCAACCCTTCACCATACCGAAGCCGTCCAGCCAAGTCAATATGTGTAAACCTGTATAGCCTGCACACTCACATACCCATATTAGTACACAAGGGAAAACCTAACTTAAACCCTTTGGCCAAACATCACAACACATGATCACTCCGGATCACAGATTGCCTCAACAAAACTGGGCACTAAGACCTGGTGATTGAAGCTGGGCATGAAGTCCTGGTGAGTGAAGCTGGCCAAAAGTCCTGATGAGTGAAGTTAGGCACGAAGTCCTGGACCTAGGATTTGGACACAAAGTCTTAATCCGAGGGATTGAGCAACTTAGCTGAGCGATGACTAAGGACTAGAGACGGGTCGAGGGTCGGGCGTCTTGAGATCCAAGAGTATCGAAGGCTAAGCAAAAGTCCACCTGAATGGACTGGGTGGCAACTGTCTCCTGAGGGGAGTAGGTTGAAGGCGCATTCCCGGGGGTGGGAACTTAGGCGTCAGTTTGACCTAGGGTTTCATAGAAATCTGAAGTCAGAACCAAACCCTTAAGGCTAAGAATATACATGTGTTTGCTTATATTTATGTATCTTGCAGGTATCTAAAATTGATGGCAAAGCAGGCTAACAAACTCACAACAAGGCTGGAAACCAGGCTGCTAGACGCCTCCTTCAGCTAGGGCGCCCCAGTCAGCTAGGCGCCTCAATGGGTCAGGTGCCTGAATGAATCAGGGGCCTCCTTCAACACAGGCGCCCTGGATCAAAGGGTTATCTGCTGCTGCAAGTTCGGCGTAGAGATAAACTTTGACCAGGCTCTATGGGGCATTGATAAGTACCATTTTATTGATTATTTTAGTTGCTTAAATCTATGTTTGACCCATGTTTTTCTTGCTTAAATTGTGAAATTACCCTAGGTTTTAGAACTTGCTTTTATTTTGGACTTAATTGCAAATCTGTACATATTTGGATTATTTGGCCACTAAATTTTTGATCTATTTTTTGTAGGCATGAAAGGTTCATGGACCTAGAGCATACTGGGTCAAACTTGAGTCGGAAGTGGATCCGGATCGAGTTATCAAGCATTGGATTAATCTGGGCCGTCCGATTCAAAAGTGGCTAGATCTGAGCCATCCGGGACCATCTGAAGCAATCCGAGCTAGGGTTAGGGTTGATCAAGCACTCTGATCAAGATCTGAAGGTTTCATCCCAATCAGAGGTCATTCAACCGTTGGATCAAGCTCGGAGGGCTTAGACTGTCCATTCAAAGATTAGGTTGATCTGGACCATCCGTTACACATCTAGAGGATCCGAGCTACCACGAGGTAGATCCTGACCCCTGATCATCATCATCAAAGTTTGGATTAAATCAGAGCAAGATCAGCCGTTGGATTTTCTCAAATTGATCTGAGCCGTCCAATGCCAAGTACTTAATCAAATTTCCGTAGCTTCCTTCGTTGTCGTGTCTCCGTCGCACTGTTTCCATCTTCTTTGCGTGTTCTTCATTTCTTCAGCTAAGTTCTTTAATCCAAGGGGCGCGACCACCTCAAATCTTCATTAGATCAAGTTCGAGGTCACTAGGGAGAGCAATCCGTGGAGATTTCAGCTCGGAATTGGGCAAGAACAGAGCTGAGTGAGGGTTTCCTCAGCTTGCATTTGGTTGCTTCGATTTCAGTTTTGTCCAGTTCTACATCAATCCAAGTCATCTGGAGGGGTTCTCGGATAAGCTTGGATCATGCCCGCACCTTCATTTCAATCAGACAAGGCTGAATTGAAAAAAATCGATTTGGTTTTCCATCTTGAACAGAGTTTGAGCTTGATTCGACTTTGGATTCAGTTCCCCAGTGAATGTTGAGCTTAGGGGTTCGAGGCCAGCCCTTGCGTGACGAACAAGGAGATCTTAAGCTAATGGAGTGATTGGGGTTTAGATTTCTTATTGCAATTTCAGTTATAGTCTGTAATTTCGATCCTGCCACTGTTTCATTTCTAATTTCTATTCAGCTGCTGTAATTTTCGGTTTGAATTGTTTTTGCAGTAGTTAAGCTTCAATTCGGCAAGTAAATTAGCTAGTGAGTTAGTTTAGTGCACAATAGCTTCTAATTACAGCCTATTTTCTGTCCACATGCTGCGTATCAACTTGTTAAGCTTTTCCCATTGCGTATTAGTCATGTTCCTGCAATTTAACTCTTGTCTTTAGTTGCTTAAGTTTGTATCAAGCTAGCTTAGATTTAATCCTCTGAATTCATTTTGAAGTTTGTTTCATTTATATCATTCTCGAATTCAATTTCTGCACTTGTTTGCAATGAGCTGCGTATCAATTCTAATTTCTGTTTTTCAGCTCCTTGCCCTGTGTATCAGCTTCCATGACTGCCACTTTAGTTTCAGTGTTGAAATGTTTCAGTTTTTAGTTCCCGACTTTGCATCAAGTGAATTTAATTCTTAGGAATCTTATGTGACATTAGCTTGGAGCAATCAATTACAGCTGTTGTTTGGTTTAACATCCCAATCGGTTTCTGAATTTCTACAAAACTGCAAGTTATTTCTGCAATTCTGAATCAATTCTGAAATTCCTCAACTCATGTTGAATCCTTGATTTCAACTTATCAGAAAAGCTGTAGTTAGTGAACCATTGCATCATATTCAACTTGATTTCAACTTATCAGAAAAACTTGTGGCATTTCTGCAGTAGCTTCAACATTCAGTCCCTGCATTTCTGAAATTCTGCTTTTATTTCTAATTTCTTTCACTCATCTATGCATTGCACTTCTTGAATGGATTTATCTACCAAGTTGTAGTGATCAGCTGGAATTCGAAACTTGTCAGTTTGCAATTTCTTCAATTGGAATCAAGTTTGCAGCACATTAGTTCTTGAACCAATCTGGGAGCAGTTCTCTTTTGCGTGCCAAGTGCAGGAATTCTGCACTTGTATCAAGTGCAGCCTAGGCAGGGTTTTGTAGCAAGTTATAGGGAACTTCTAGTGTGCTGTGATGTTTGAAATCAATTAGTGTTGCATTCAGCCAATTCTGAACTTTCATTGCATTTGTTTGCTTCCTGATTTTGTAGCTAGCTGGTGTTGTATTTGTCTAAAGTTGATTGCTGAATTTTATAGATAGCATTTGACTTAAGCTTGCTTGCTGTTGAAAATTTCCTTCACTGCTTTTATTCATTTGCCTAGCAATTTGTTTTGCAAATTAGTATCAGAATTGGGTTCCAAATTTGGTTAAGTTTCCTTGGTTGATTTGGTTTCCCATTGATTGAGCTATCAATTGCATTCACTTTGGTTGGTTCATGAGTTTAGTTTTCCTTATTCTCATTGTGTTTTCATTCTAAATTGCAATCCAAACCCAGATTTTATTTGAAACCCAAAAACATAAACGACACATAAATACAAGCTCGAATCACACAACATCAACTAGTCCCTAGGAAAAATACGACCTGTGACCCCTTTACTACGTTTTCATTCTTTGATTGCAAAAAGGATTTCTAGCATTTATAAATATCTAAATTTGAGACCCATATTTCATGACAACCTAATATGAGGGCATCAAATTTTTGGCGCCGTTGCCAGGGAAGCAACTAGTTGATTTGTTTGATTTTTGCTTGTGTGCTTATGGGCATATCATTTGATTCTATTTTCTTTTGCTTTATCTTTTATATACAGTTGCTGCCATTTTTCTTGTTTGTTGTGTGATAGGGCTGTAAGATCAAAATGTTTTCAGATCAGGACATCAAAATGTTTTCAAAGGAACAATCAGAGATGAAAGAGGCATTGATGGAGTTGAAATGCTGGGTTAAGGTGTTGGAATACCAACAAAAAAATAAAGCGCATTCATCTACTTACCAGCGGCCGATTCAGCCTACATTTCAGCCACCTCAGCCACAATTTCAGCCTTTCCAACAACCACAACAATTTCAGCAACCAAATCAGTTTTTTCAGCCACAATGTCAACAATTTCAGCCCAACTTTCAGCAACCTTATCAACAAGATCAATTGCCTTTTCAAGGAATTCAACAAGGGTACCAAGATAATTTGAATTTCCAGCAACCATATCAATTTCCACAGCAATTTCAGCCATGCAACCAGAATTTTCAGCCTCCATTTCAACAATTTCAGCAAGATTTTCAATCAAGTCAAAATTTTCAGCAAGGGTTCCAACCATTTCAGACTTTCCAGAATCAAAATCAGAGTGGATTTCAACCTTCACAGCAAAATTTTCCGCCAAACGATCAGAATTTTCAGCCACCAATTCAGAGTTTTCAATTCCAAAATCAGAATTTTTAGCAACCAATCCAATCTTCCAACCAACAATTTCAGCCCTATGAGCAGAGTTTCCAGAATCATGATTTTCAGCCATCTCCACCAAGTTGTGAACCAAGTTTTCAGTAATTTAATCAGCCTATTCAACCATTTTTTCAACCCCCACAGTCTCAATTTCAGACTTCACAGCCTACTTACAGTTTTGAGCAGCCTTACGTTACATTTCAAGGCCAACAGGAGTTCCACACCAATCAAGGAGGCTTTGAGAATCCTAATGAGAATGAGGCTCAACAAAGGCTGGAGGAGATGTTTCAACAAGTCTTACAACAACAGCAAAGTTTTCATCAACAACAACAAGACATCGGAGGACGCCTTGGAAAATTGGTTGATCAATTGAATCAGATAAAAGCCCAAAGATCAGAACAATTATCTTCTCAAAATGCTCTTAATTCTGAGGGGTATGATGGTGATCTAATTTTGGGGAATGAAGAGGTTGTTTCAAGTTTAAACACTCCAAATGCCGTATTTCCTGAAAAATTTTCAGTATTTCATTTCCCCACTCAAAACAACCCCGGAGTTGATTTTTTATCAGTTCAAGGTGACCCTAGTGCATGGCCAAGTCCTTCTTCAAATGATCTTGCAAATTTGGTGGAAGAGGAAGAAGAAATCATTAAAATTAGGGCACCTACAACATGCATCCCTCCGGAGATTTTTGTTCAAAATTCATTTCCAAATTTTTCAGCTCAAGAAGCAGAAACTGAAGCTCCACAGGACCATTCTAGACTTTTATTTTGTGATGATAGTATTATTGATGGACCTAATTTTTCTGATATTGTTGTTGCAGATATTACAGAAGGAGCATGAATAGGAGATGATTCTAAAGGTGTAGGGGATTGTACTAAGCCCCAGGGACCACCACAATTGACTGGTACATTAGAAGATTCAGAAGATGAACCAGAAAGTGTAGGGACTTGCATGGTGGAAGCAAGAACCCAAGGATCACCTGTTTTAGTTGAGTGTACACCAGAACCCGAACCTGAAGAGGAGATTGCACATTACCAGGAGGAGCCAATAATTACATCCACTCTTGTAGAACCTCCAGGTATTCTTCAGCACGCTCAGGTAAGTATTTCTCCTCTTTGTTCAGAAAAATTCAGCAAGGTACCTAGTGCTGACTTTATTGGTTATGATGAATTTATTGATATACCTTGCGTAGAGACTGCTTGTGCAAATCCAATAGAGGTACCAAAAATTGATTTCATTGGTCGTAATGCATTACTTGATACATCTCTTGTAGATATGGATTGTGAAAATTTTTTAGAAGTGTCTGAAATTGATGTTATTTATTGTGATGAATCTCTTGCTATATCTTTTGCTGAGGTTGAATGTGAAAAACTTATGGAGGTATCTGAGATTGATTTATTTGGCTGTGACACATTGCTTGATACATCCTTGGTAGAAAATAATTGTGAAATTTCTATTAAAGTGCCAAAAATTGATTTCATTATGTGTGATGAGTTTCTGGATGCATCTTGGGTAGGAAATAATTGTGAAAAATTTATTGAGGCACCAAGAATTGATTTCATTGGATATGATGCAGTTTTGGATACATCTCATGCAGAGACTGATATTATTTTATTTCCTTCTTACCCTGCACGCTTGAGAGGGGTATTACATGGTTTTGCAGGGTCTAGAAGACTTCTGGAGTGGGTGCTCCATCTGAACAGACTCCAGCCTCTTGGAAGAACTTTCAAAAGGCATCAAGAAGGAGGAGTTGATTTTACTCTAATTCGAAGCACTCCACCTCTTACATGGGTCTTGAACCTAAATCGCCTGCGACCACCGGAGCAAATTTTTGTAAAGTTCAAGTGTGGGGGAGTCCTAATTCTCTCAGCTATCCACACTCCTCCACTACCACGATGGAGGCTACTTCTTGATAGACTCCGTCCACCAGAAATAAAGTGGAGTTTGTTTTTTCTTACATTTTCCTTTATTGCATTTTTCACTTTTAAATTGAGTCCTTGCTAATAAATGCGTAAGTAGAATAGAATGACTAGGAGTCATTGTAGATACCATTTTAGTCTTCTTGGAAATTTGTTTCTTGCATGATTAGGAATAAATGTATCCCTTTTGGTTATCTTCATGTCATCTTAGAGTCTCTTGAAAATAAATTAAATTTAGTTGTTAAAACTTAGGGTTTAAGCTCATGGATGAATTCTTGGATGCTTGAGTACTACTTGGTTTTAGATTCTTAATTGAGGACTTGAGATGAATTATTTTTACCTAGTGAGAATTAGCCTTATATTTGTGACGTACATATGTTATTGTACTCTAGAACTTGCTTAGGTTCTTTCAAAACCATATTTCAATGATTGGATCACATCTATGGAGGCTAATCAATTTGTTTTCCTTTTCCATATTATTCTTAGCAATGATCATACTTGATACATACTCTTTTCAATTTTCCTTTCTATTTTCCTACTCTTAACCCCATTTTTCTATGGACTTGTTTGTTTGGGATGTTTCTTAATGCTACTTTGCCCGAGACGGACAAAGATTTAAGTGTGGGGGAGTGACGAGTGTTTTGGAAAGATTGGTATCAAAGAGGCATTTCATGTCAAGATTTTTTTTTTTGCAAATTCCATGTGCCAAGAATGAGCAAGAGAGATGGAAGCCATTGGAGATCTAGCTTCTGTTGGATCGAGAAATGTGAGAGAGGGGGGGGGGTGAATGTCGCAATTCGTTCAGATTTAAAAAGAGTAAGTGCGCAGCGGAATAAAACAGAGCAAAAACAACGCTAACACGGTCGTTTTACTTGGTTCGGAGCCTGGGTTGACTCCTACTCCAAGGCCCACGGTCGTTGACCGTTTTCTGCGGGCAATTCTATAAGTTCGTAAAAGTTTACAGGAAAGATAATAACAAGAACAGTTTAGTAAACTTTAAATACAGCTCTTCGTTACCGACGTCCGGTGTAGATCGAAGTTTCGGAGCAGCGGGACGTCGTCAGCTCGAGTTGGAAGATTTCTGGAGCGTGTCGCGGAAGCAGAAGAGCGCAGAAGTGTCGCAGTGATTGATGCTTTGAAGAAGGAGGTCGAGGGCCCTTTATATAGGGCCTGGGGGCGCCCTGGTCGACGGGGGCGCCCCCCCACGTGGCGCTTGATCCCCAAAAGGCGCGGTCAAGGGTTTATCCCTAAGAACTCGGGATAACCCTTTGACGGGGGCGCCCTTGACGCTGGGGGCGCCCTGGTTGACTCGGCCAGCTCTTATCCGCAGCGCTGAGGTCTCCTCGGCAAGTCTGGCTGGGGGCGCCCGGGACAGCGGGGGCGCCCTCAGAATGTACTGTCGAGGTTCTTCTGGTTGTGTTGTGTTTTGTGTTCACCTTGGGGGCGCCCGGTACACTCCGGGCGCCCTGGTCAGCGATCGCCTCTTTCCTTTGAGGCATTCTGAGCTGCAGACACACGTTCCTTTGGTCCTGCATCCAGGGTTAGTCCAAAACACAATAAACCAATAACATAATGAATTATACAGCCTTGGCTGTCTTGGTTCTGACTTTGGTCTCCAAAATGGAGCCCTAGGTCGAACCGACGCCTAATGTTCCCTCGGAGGGGAACGCGTCCTCACCTACTCCTCTCGGGAGAGTTTACCTGGTGCCAACCGGATCCTCCAGTTGGACTTTTGTCCAGCAGCCCTTCGCCAGGTCTTGGTTTTCGCCTAGCAACCCTTCGCCAGGACTTGGTTTTCGCCTAGCAGCCCTTCGCCAGGACTTGGTTTTCGCCTAGCAGCCCTTCGCCAGGACTTGGTTTTCGCCTAGCAGCCCTTCGCCAGGATTTGGTTTTCCCCCAGCAACCCTTCGCCAGGACTTGGTTTCCTGACAGCCCATCGTCAGGTACCTAGCAGCCCTTCGCTAGGACTTTGTTTCCTGCACTCTCAAGCAGCATTGTCAGATACCAAACAACCCTTAACTTTGAATCCTTTGCCAATATCAAAACAAGGTTCGATCTGGTGCTTCCTGCACCAACAATCTCCCCCTTTTTGATTATGGCAACACAATTCAAAGTTAAGGAAAAAATTACAACAGTTAAGAGCATAAGGTAAACAGTGAAGCATAACTGAAGCATAACTGTAGAGTTGAGAAAAAAAATTCTTTATTTTTCATAAAACCCTGAATACTTGTGTTATAAACTACTTAAAATACTTAACTTTGACCTTTCCTCCCCCTTTGACATATATCAAAAGCATATATGGGTTAGCAAGGTTTCTAATGGGGAGTTTTGAGTTCTACCAAAAATAGGTTTTTGACAAAGTATTTTTCAAAAAAGAGCAAAAGTATTTGTATCCATAGACACTTTTGAAAAGCAAGCTTAAACTTTGTTAAAAACCCTTTTTCTCAGACAAATTTTGATTACTAAGGAAAATTTTATTTAAAAAAACATGCACTAAAAATAACTTCGAACCACTTAGAAATGCTTAAAATTTTGAAATAGCTTAAAAATAAAATTCCCTTTCTCTCCCCCTTAATGTAAAACTCTTCTCCTTATGTTTTAGACCATTTTTAAGTCTAATATAAAAATATTTTGAGAGAAGTTTTAAGGAGAGCGTTTGTGTATCAGAGCCTATGAGTTTTGAAAGCATGAAAATACTTAGTATAATTCTTGAAAGTATAGCAAAAAGTTTTAAATTGCACCAACAAAACTTTATTTGGAAAAGTATTGAAAAGATACTTTATATTTGTAGGCCAATCTTTTAGAAAATTCACGCACTTAGAATAATATTGCCTTGAAAAATATTTATACTTTTGAAAACATTATTGCAGTACTTTTTGACAGATATTATGTATTTTTGAGGATATAAGTGCTTTTGAATCTTCAAAAGTACTTTTGAAATAAATATTATGCATTTTTGAAAAATCTAAGTACTTTTGAAATAAGTTAAGATTTGAAACACATAAGTACTATTAAAAAAGTATTTAGACTTTGAAAGATATAAGTAATTTTGAAAAGACTTAGACTTTGAAAAGTATAAGTAATTTTTGAAAAGAATTAGACTTTGAAAAGTATAAGTAATTTTTGAAAAGAATTATGCATTTTGAACACAAAATATTTTACTTGACTAGGTTTCTTTTCCAGTCTGACACAATCCTAGGAAACCTTGTTGACTACAAGGACATTTTCCTAAGTGTCCTAGAAAATTTTCTCCAACCCAAGTAAATATTATAAAATTAATTTCATAAGCCACAAGAATTTTGTAAAATAATAGTATTTTGACAGAAAAATTATTTAAGTTTTCAAAAGGATTTTGAACTTGCAGTGCATGAAAACATATAATTTTGAAAATGTTCAATAATTCTTTTAATTTCATCTCCCCCTAAACTTGACCCAGTCCTAGGAAGCTTGTTGACTACAAGCGATCTTCCTCTGAGTTTTAGGGTTTGATTTAAATTATAAGAATTATCTAATAACTTCAAAACAAATAATTACCAAAATTTTTTTCAGAAATTCTTCTTTTGAATCAAACTCCCCCTAAATTTGACACATCCTAGGAGTCCTAGTAGATCATGAAGTGGACCTTCCTCTGTGTCTTTAGGGTTTATTAAAAACAAAAGAATAATTTTGAATAATCTTCTGAGTATGAAACTTTCAAGGAGATAAATTTTTGACACCTCAATTTGAAGTAATAATAATAACACAGTTTTTGAAAAGAAATATTTTGAAATAATTTTTCAAAGAGATAGTAATATACCAAGAATTTTGAGTAATTTTTGAAGGCCTTATTCTGAAATGATACTAAATTTTAGAGCATCAGGTTTTGAGAATAAATCTAAAAAGAACTCCCCTTGTATTCGACTTGTCTTAACTTTATCTAAGTGCTTGAAGGGTCTTTAGCATTAACTAGGTTTGACCATGTTTGACTCAGTTGACTAAGGTTTAACCATGTTAATCATGGTTTGACTATGTTGAAATTATTCTCTGAATGAAAACACAACATAAAAGAAATTTTAATTTGAACTTAATTTTCCTGTCTCACCCAATCTAGGGTTTTCAAACAGTTAGCCTTAAAAGTTCTTGTGAGACAGGTTTGAAGGTAAAAATAATTTTAAAAAAATGTTTAACTTTGAAAAGAAAAAAATGTTTGTTTTTGAAAAAGTATAATTGACTTCGAAGACAGAAAAAGAGTGATTTTGAAAAAGAATTTTTGAAAACAGGTTTGAATCTATAATTATTTGAAATTTGTGTTAGATTCAAATTTGACATAAGATAATTTGAATTTGAATTTCAGAAATTGGCTTCCAGGTCTTGGCGAGGCACTAGGCCTTCTTTGGCCGTAGCCTTATGGGATCATCCACCTTTTCCTTGACAAAGCCTTTTAATGAAATTTCATTTTCAAATTAAATTAGGTCATTTTCTGGTCCAACTAGCTTGGGTCTTGGATCGGTAGCTTCGGCTGGTTTCACCAGTCTAAAGAGACCAAGTAGACTTGATCTTATTAGAGTTGGTTTCCCCAACGTACTATCATCTCACCTCCTCCCAATACTATGTTGTCAAATTTCAACTAGTTGGTTAAGTCCTTAAGGTATCTAGTCCTATGAATAGCCAAGACAAAACTTCAGATAATGTCATAGTGAGGAGAAATTTCTGGATTTTCTAAGTTTGCAAAATTATTAATCAGTTTTTCTTGTATATCAATTTTAATTTTCAAAGTCTCATTTTCTTGTCTTAACATTTTGAATTTTGACTTTGCTAATATACATGATTTCATCAAGTTATCTAAGCATGCATCCATATCTAAATTTGACCAAGGGAGATTAATTAAACTATCAGTATTCAAGGTAAAGAGTTGATTTGGATGTAAATTACAGTTACCCATTTTGGTTGGTTTCCCTGGATCTTTGTAACGTTTATCTGTGCATTCCTCTTTGTAATGCCCAAACTCCTGACACTTGAAGCATTGAATGCGACTCTTGTTCTTTCGTGCTTTTGGAGCTCGTTTCTTTGTTGCCGTCGGTGGTATCGTTTGAATCTTACGGGTAGGACACTTAGTTTGATAGTGCCCTCTCTCCCTGCATATGTAACAAATTATATGATTTTTAAAATTCAAATTTGTAATTTTACCTTTTGATTCCTTATTAGGAATCTCCCCCTTAATTGTTGCTGTCTCGGATCTAAATTCATCTTCTGATTCCGTGTCTGAGTCAGACTTGGGTACCGGTTAAAGCTCCTTCTTTGATGGTTCTCTTGGAGTTTTCCCTGCAAAAGTTATACCTTCCTCGACCATTGCAGTATCAGCTTGATTATTTAATTCTAATTTAGAAAAGAATTTGAAATTGGCTACCATCTCAGTCAGTTCGTTGTCTGATTCTGCTGGTTCGATTTCGACTCTGGGTTCAGGTTCAGACTCTGACTCGGCTATCTGTGCTTGGACCGAGAGTGCGAGATAACTTACCTGATCTTCTTCTTCATCTGAGATTTCTTGATGAAGATTGATCAATTTCTCCCACATTTCTCTAGCACATCCAAATGAACCGACTAGCTTGAGTTGTTCGTTGGTTAGACCGCATTGAAGAATTGCAGTTGCTCTTGCATCAGTCTCAATTTGGTTGAGGGTTGGTTCATCCAGTTTGTCCCATGCAATTGATAGTTCATCTTCTGTATGGAGGTGGAACCCTGTTTGAATGATCATCCATATGTCCATATGGGTCTTCAGAAGGGACTCCATATGTCTTCTCCAAAAGCTGAAGTTCTCGCCGGAGAATAGCGGTGGACGGGCACTGTTCCACTCTTGGTTGGCCATAAAATAACCTCTTGCACACAAAAGAACTAACAGAATGTACCAAGACTTGGTCTTGGATTAGTAGTGCGGGAGAAGAAGAAAAAAAATTTGCCCAAAAAAATTGCACGAATTTCGAGGCAGAATAATAATAAAATAATAATAATAAATTTGAGACAAAATTTTTGGGAAATGAATATTCTGATTAATGGTGAAAAATAAGAGTTAAAAGATTGCTCGAATTAAAGTGGCACGAATTTCGAGAAATAATATTAAAATAATAATAAAAAAATTTATGACAAATTTTTAAGAATTGTTCGTTTTATTAATTCAGACTTATGGTGAAAAGATGAAAATTCAAAATTGAAAAAGGCGTAAGGATATTTTAAATCCACCTACAGATATTATTTATATAAAATAAAAAGCGAACGAGGTTGAGTTGCGTTGATTAACAAAAAGAAAAGAAATAAAATTAAAAAAATTCGTAAATCCGAAAAAACTTTCAAACTGGTGGTTGCACCAAGTTTGAACTACCCCGCTCTGATACCACTTGTTGGATCGAGAAATGCGAGAGAGGGGGGGGTGAATGTCGCAATTCGTTCGGATTTAAAAAGAGTAAGTGCGCACCGGAATAAAACAGAGCAAAAACAACGCTAACACGGTCGTTTTACTTGGTTCGGAGCCTGGGTCGACTCCTACTCCAAGGTCCACGGTCGTTGACCGTTTTCTGCGGGCAATTCTATAAGTTCGTAAAAGTTTACAGGAAAGATAATAACAAGAACAGTTTAGTAAACTTTAAATACAGCTCTTCGTTACCGACGTCCGGTGTAGATCGAAGTTTCGGAGCAGCGGGACGTCGTCAGCTCGAGTTGGAAGATTTCTGGAGCGTGTCGCGGAAGCAGAAGAGCACAGAAGTGTCGCAGTGATTGATGCTTTGAAGAAGGAGGTCGAGGGCCCTTTATATAGGGCCTGGGGGCGCCCTGGTCGACGGGGGCGCCCCCCCACGTGGCGCTTGATCCCCAAAAGGCGCGGTCAAGGGTTTATCCCTAAGAACTCGGGATAACCCTTTGACGGGGGCGCCCTTGATGCTGGGGGCGCCCTGGTTGACTCGGCCAGCTCTTATCCGCAGCGCTGAGGTCTCCTCGGCAAGTCTGGCTGGGGGCGCCCGGGACAGCGGGGGCGCCCTGGGCGTGTAGCGCAGATGCGGCAGAGTTGGTTTGCAATGGGGGCGCCCGGGACAGCGGGGGCGCCCTCAGAATGTACTGTCGAGGTTCTTCTGGTTGTGTTGTGTTTTGTGTTCACCTTGGGGGCGCCCGGTACACTCCGGGCGCCCTGGTCAGCGATCGCCTCTTTCCTTTGAGGCATTCTGAGCTGCAGACACACGTTCCTTTGGTCCTGCATCCAGGGTTAGTCCAAAACACAATAAACCAATAACATAATGAATTATACAGCCTTGGCTGTCTTGGTTCTGACTTTGGTCTCCAAAATGGAGCCCTAGGTCGAACCGACGCCTAATGTTCCCTCGGAGGGGAACGCGTCCTCACCTACTCCTCTCGGGAGAGTTTACCTGGTGCCAACCGGATCCTCCAGTTGGACTTTTGTCCAGCAGCCCTTCGCCAGGTCTTGGTTTTCGCCTAGCAGCCCTTCGCCAGGACTTGGTTTTCGCCTAGCAGCCCTTCGCCAGGACTTGGTTTTCGCCTAGCAGCCCTTCGCCAGGACTTGGTTTTCGCCTAGCAGCCCTTCGCCAGGATTTGGTTTTCCCCCAGCAACCCTTCGCCAGGACTTGGTTTCCTGACAGCCCATCGTCAGGTACCTAGCAGCCCTTCGCTAGGACTTTGTTTCCTGCACTCTCAAGCAGCATTGTTAGATACCAAACAACCCTTAACTTTGAATCCTTTGCCAATATCAAAACAAGGTTCGATCTGGTGCTTCCTGCACCAACAGCTTCCTTATCATATTTTGAAGATTTAAGTGGCAAGCAAAGAAAAAATCTGCACCATTTCGAAAAAAAAAATTTTCTGAACCAAGTGGAAAAGTAGTGGTCAAGAGATGAAATTAAGCAAAGAATCCAAAGAAGAACAAAGTATTTCGGTTTTGGAAATCAGTGATGCAGTGCCTAAAATCAAGTGGAGCGCTTATGGAGAAAATTCTGAAATGAAGGAAGAATATGGCACGCAAATGGCACAAAATCTGAGCCAAAATGGAGAAATTTCTGTGATGAGCTTAAGATGAAAAAAATTAGAAGCCGGAAGTTCTGAGCTGAATTGCAAGGATAGCTACTGAAATGATACAAGCTGATTCCATGTAAGCTGCAAGGTGATGAATATCTTGAAGGACTATTTGAAAATGCAGCAGGAAAAAAATCAGATTGGTAGTGTAGTTTTTTAGCAGAACTTGTGTCAACTTGAGGCTGAATTTGATTTTTCTGTGCTGTGAATCAGGGAAAAAAATTCGGAAATGCATCAAAGAGTATTGAGAACACCCAAGGCTGACCAAATCTGGAAGAAATGTGGATGCTAGCAACTCTGATCAGCACACAGAATAAAAAACAGTGCAAGGGCTGAAATTCGATATGCTACTCAGCCATTTTCAAGTGGAACAATTCGAATTCTCCACTACACTATGTGATGCTAACTGATGTTAATTATTTAAGAAACCAGATGATTCTATCATGGAGCTGAAACTGAAAAAAGAAAAGAGAAAGAAAAACAGTTCGAAAAAAAGGAGAGAAAAAGAGAAGGAAGAAGTAAAATGACACAAATGGAGTTTTGGCATTGTAAATTTTTTCATCCGAGTCCAAGCTTTATTCCATTTCATTTCTGACCTTGCTAGAGGATAAAAGAAGAAAAAAAAATTAGAAAAGAGAAGAAAGAAACAAAGTTGGCACGCAAGGTGGAAGTTGCACATTGAGATCAATAGGGTTTTCTTCATCTAAATCAAAGGAATTATTCAAATTGGACTTCACCACACTTTTGATATCACTAGAGGACTGTAAAGAGATGCAAAGTACATTGGAAACATTCTTGAGCAACCAAGTCTCCCACTTTATCAATTTTTCCATTTTCTTGGTTTTTATTCCATTTCTTACCATTTTCCATGTTTTCACTTGTTTTTGTAGATATTGATCCTAATCATGAATAATGGTGGAGAGTAGACAATAAGCAAGCCTATGGTAGTGCAAGAAGCATGTGTGTTTGAGTGAGCTCCACTTCCATCATCAACTTAGAACTTAAGGAGAGAGCCACCAAAACTTCCCATGAAAGGCTAGCGAGTTAAATTCATCTCAATGACTCATGAAGGATGAAAAGGCTAAGTTGTTGATTTAAGGATGAGATACTAACCCATAGAGCTTAGATTTTTGAGAATTGACAACCTTAGGTAATTTCTTTTCATTTGCTTCTAATTATGCTTAAGGAAATCTAAGGGATACATACTTAGTGGTTTCGCGAGACGCTCAAGCTTAAGTGTGGGGGAGTTGATAAGTACCATTTTATTGATTATTTTAGTTGCTTAAATCCATGTTTGACCCATGTCTTCCTTGCTTAAATTGTGAAATTACCCTAGGTTTTAGAACTTGCTTTTATTTTGGACTTAATTATAAATCTGTACATATTTGGATTATTTGGCCACTAAATTTTTGATCTATTTTTTATAGGCATGAAAGATTCATGGACCTAGAGCATACTGGGTCAAACTTGAGTCGGAAGTGGATCCGGATCGAGTTATCAAGCTTCGGATTAATCTGGATCGTCCGATTCAAAAGCGGCTAGATCTGAGCCATCCGGGACCATCAGAAGCAATCTGAGCTAGGGTTAGGGTTGATCAAGCACTCTGATCAAGATCTGAAGGTTTCATCCCAATCAGAGCTCATTCAACCGTTGGATCAAGCTCGGAGGGCTCTAGACTGTCCATTCAAAGATAAAATTGATCTGGACCATCCGTTGCACATCTGGAGGATCCGAGCTACCACGAGGCAGATCCTGACCCCTGATCATCATCATCAAAGTTTGGATTAAATCAGAGCAAGATCAGCCGTTGGATTTTCTCAAATTGATCTGAGCCGTCCAATGCCAAGTACTTAATCAAATTTTCGCAGCTTCCTTCGTTGTCGCGTCTTCGCCGCACTGTTTCCATCTTCTTCGCATGTTCTTCGTTTCTTCAGCTAAGTTCTTCAATCCAAGGGGCGCGACCACCTCAAATCTTCATTAGATCAAGTTCGAGGACACTAGGGAGAGCAATCCATGGAGATTTCAGCTCGGAATTGGGAAAGAACAGAGCTGAGTGAGGGTTTCCTCAGCTCTGCATTTGGTTGCTTCGATTTCAGTTTTGTCCAGTTCTACATCAATCCAAGCCATCTGGAGGGGTTCTCGGATAAGCTTGGATCATTCCCGCACCTTCATTTCAATCAGACAAGGCTGAATTGAAAAAAATCGATTGGGTTTTCCATCTTGAACAGAGTTTGAGCTTGATTCAACTTTGGATTCAGTTCCCCAGTGAATTGTTGAGCTTAGGGGTTCGAGGCCAGCCCTTGCGTGACGAACAAGGAGATCTTGAGCTAATGGAGTGATTGGGGTTTAGATTTCTTATTGCAATTTCAGTTATAGTCTGTAATTTTGATCCTGCCACTGTTTCGTTTCTGATTTCTATTCAGCTGCTGTAATTTTCGGTTTGAATTGTTTTTGCAGTAGTTAAGCTTCAATTCGGCAAGTAAATTAGCTAGTGAGTTAGTTTAGTGCACAATAGCTTCTAATTACAGTCTATTTTCTGTCCACTTGCTACGTATCAACTTGTTATGCTTTTCCCATTGCGTATCAGTCATGTTCCTGCAATTTAACTCTTGTCTTTAGTTGCTTAAGTTTGTATCAAGCTAGCTTAGTTTTAATCCTCTAAATTCATTTTGAAGTTTGTTTCATTTATATCATTCTCGAATTCAATTTCTGCACTTGTTTGCAATGAGCTGCGTATCAATTCTGATTTCTGTTTTTCAGCTCCTTGCCCTGCGTATCAGCTTCCATGTCTGCCACTTTAGTTTCAGTGTTGAAATGTTTCAGTTTTTAGTTCCCGACTTTGCATCAAGTGAATTTAATTCTTAGGAATCTTATGTGACATTAGCTTGGAGCAATCAATTACAGCTGTTGTTTGGTTTAACATCCCAATCGGTTTCTGAATTTCTGCAAAACTGCAAGTTATTTCTGCAATTCTGAATCAATTCTGAAATTCCTCAACTCGTGTCTGAATCCTTGATTTTAACTTATCAGAAAAGCTGTAGTTAGTGAACCATTGCATCATATTCAACTTGATTTCAACTTATCAGAAAAACTTGTGGCATTTCTGCAGTAGCTTCAACATTCAGTCCCTGCATTTCTGAAATTCTGCTTCTATTTCTGATTTCTTTCACTCATCTATCCATTGCACTTCTTGAATGGATTTATCTACCAAGTTGTAGTGATCAGCTGGAATTCGAAACTTGTCAGTTTGCAATTTCTGCAATTGGAATCAAGTTTGCAGCACATTAGTTCTTGAACCAATCTGGGAGCAGTTCTCTTTTGCATGCCAAGTGCTGGAATTCTGCACTTGTATCAAGTGCAGCCTAGGCAGGGTTTTATAGCAAGTTATAGGGAACTTCTAGTGTGCTATGATGTTTGAAATCAATTAGTGTTGCATTCAGCCAATTCTGAACTTTCATTGCATTTGTTTGCTTCCTGATTTTGTAGCTAGCTGGTGTTGTATTTGTCTAAAGTTGATTGCTAAATTTTATAGATAGCATTTGACTTAAGCTTGCTTGCTGCTGAAAATTTCCTTCACTGCTTTTATTCATTTGCCTAGCAATTTGTTTTGCAAATTAGTATCAGAATTGGGTTCCAAATTTGGTTAAGTTCCCTTGGTTGATTCGGTTTCCCATTGATTGAGCTATCAATTGCATTCACTTTGGTTGGTTCATGAGTTTAGTTTTCCTTATTCTCATTGTGTTTTCATTCTAAATTGCAATCCAAACCCAGATTTTATTTGAAATCCAAAACATAAACGACACATAAATACAAGCTTGAATCACACAACATCAACTAGTCCCTAGGAAAAATACGACCTGTGGCCCCTTTACTACGTTTTCATTCTTTGATTGCAAAAACGGTTTTCAGCATTTATAAATATCTAAATTTGAGACCCACATTTCGTGACAACCTAATCTGAGGGCATCAGGCATCTCATTGATCACAGGTGCCCCAATTAAGCCTATAAAAGGGGCTTCGACCCCTCAACTCGGGACACAACTTCCAAGATCATTCGGAGCCTTCTGACTGACGACAAAGCTGTTAGTGATATGAGAGAAGTGTCCTAAGGCAATCGCCTTATGATTGTAAATATTTCTTTTAATAAATGATAATTCACTATTTGAGTATACATTTTTGTGTATTTGATTGGGATCTTAAACTCATCTACTGAATGTCCGCAATACAACTCACAGCATAAGAGAATTTGTGATGGGATCACAACTAGTGATTATCTCTAAATGTGCAAATGTGAAGTATTGAAAATATCCCTAGTCGATGAATTGATAAAAACGTACACTATCAATTCTGTTGAGATTAGCATGGGTTATTCTCTAATCAGCTGATTCTCACTGGCTGGTGACATTGGGATGTCCGGAGATAAACATGGATGCTAGTTAAGGGAACTAGTTCATTGGAGTGACTAACTGTAAGACTTCATATGGTTATCTATATAGATATGTTGATGAAGTTCTTACTGCAGCTTAAGTGCGATGTTCCTTTGACTTGCGGTGTTCAAGTCATCTTGGTCATGGAGACTTATACTTTAACATCTTAAGCAAGCATCTCCAAGCAGGTGTGGACCCAGGATGATTGGGTATAAGCCGAAGTGCCCGAAGATGTTTGAACAACCTACAAAGGATTCACCACTCCTTGCGAGGAGATGTATACCCAGGCCTATCGTCGGATTGTTACTCAAAGCCTCTGGCCAGTGCATATCATGTTTAGAGTGCGAGTCTCTTAAATACATGAGAGTAATTAGAAATCCAAAGGACGAGAAAGACACTACTTGGGCTAGGTGTGACGTAGTCAGTCTAGTGGGGACTGACACAAACAGACCATGTCCTGAACCAAGTGGGCATAAGATAGTGAAGGGAATGAGGCACGATTCATTAGAGCTGCTGAAGGGTTTCAGAATTACTTCTGAGGTCAACTGTTGATCTTTCGATTAATTGGGGGTCATGATGTACTACTAGGTGCCACTCATGATCGTTCTATAATTAGTTGATTATAGACGACCAACATAAATCGAAAGCCTATTTAGTCACACGCACTACGAGTAATCCGAGGGATTTAAAACGAGTTGAAAATTAGATTTTCCGATAATCCGAGGGATTTAAAACGAGTTGAAAATTAGATTTTTCGATCAAGAGAAATAAGTCGAATCTGAGTTAATCAGAGGCGCAACGGAAGCTAAAAATGACTAAGTCTTTTGAAGGCTTATTGGGCGAATTAAATGAGTTTAATTCACGATGGTTCGGCTCGGTTTGGCCGGCCAAAGAGGGTGCCCACCTTCTTTGGTTTGGCCGGCCACAATAATGGGGAGAAACCAATTTATTTGGTTTAATTAATAAAATAAATCTAGCGCGATTTGTTTTATAAATTATGGATAAATAAATTGGTATAAAGAAATTTATAGAAATTTATTCTTTTTTTATGAAAATTAAAATAATCCATGGAATGGTTTATTTTAATTTTATAAAATCAATTATGAATTGATTTTACCATAATAAGAAAATTTATAAATTTTTTGTAAAATTTATTCCATAATAAAAGGATAGATGTATTTGTTTTATTATAAAGTTAGTTATAATAAAACTTGGCTTAAACGGAATAATTCATAAGAAAATTTATAGGATAAATTTCTTATGAAAAATTCCGTTAAAAGAGAGACTTGGCAAGGGAGAAGCTACTATATAAAGGAACCAAAGGCAAGCCTTTGATTCCTAATAGAGTTATCAAGAGATCAAGCCACAAGCCTCTCCCTCATGGAAGCCACAAATCTATCCCTCACGGTGTGCCGTGATAAAGCAGCAGGCGATCTGCTGCTTCTCCCCGACGCAGAGGATGTACCGTTTTGATCAATTTGCATGCAACGGGTTTGCATGCAACGGGAAAGCCCTTTCCCGTTTTGATCAATTTGCATGCAATGGGAAAGCCCTTTCCCGTTTTGATCAATCTGCATGCAACCGTTTTGATCAATTTGCATGCAACGGGTTTGCATGCAACGGGAAAACCCTTTCCCGTTTTGATCAATCTGCATGCAACCGTTTTGATCAAGTTGCATGCAACGGGAAAGCATGGCTTTCCGTTTTGATCAATTTGCATGCAACGGAAAAGTAAGGTTTCCCGTTCTATACATGCAGCTTGCACACGGGAGAAGGGATTCAAGGCCGAGGTTTGCTATTGGCCGAGAGCCTTCTTGGCTGAAAGGCGCAAGTCATCTTCCTCCCTTCACGGAATCTTGATTCCGTTATTCGGTGGTTAGTTTCTATCTCTCTCTCTTGATATTCTAGTTGTGCCTTTGGAGAATCTAGTAGTTTTCGACGGCACAAAACTCGTGACTTTGCGAAGTCATCCCGAAGTGAACTCGGCGTGGACGCGAATAGAGGCGGAGCTTCCAAGGGACGCTACGGTTGGATCTCGTCCCTAACTTCGAGTTACGCGAGGTACTAAGTAAATTAGTTTACTTTTCCGCAAAAGTTATAATTTATGATCATGTCCACACATCATAAGGTTGCATGCTAGATACGTGGTTAAAATAATTTAAGAAATTATTTTATGCTAATTCTTCCGCTGCACGTAAAATTTAAAATTTTACGAACCCGTATCCTTGTCAACATTCACCCGGTCCCAACAAAAGCGCTAACGACGAAGCTCTGTGACCAAGGAAGCTCCTGGAGGAAGTGCTTGGCACTTCGGAGTTCCAGATTGGCCGAGTCTTCGACTCTTGTTTGGTTTGAACTTACAATTCTGTACTTATTTTTCCATATCTTTTGATTGTAATCTGTGCACTGTAAGACGGGTTTCTCCGCCTCCGGAAAGTCCGGAAAGGAGACCATTAGTGGGCGGGCGTTCCTGTGCTTAGGCCTTGGATGTACTAACCCTGGGGGGTTGGGAACCAAGTAAAAAATCCCGTGTGCATTTTATTGTTTGTTCGTTCTTTTTGTTTTCCGCTACTACTAACTCTATATCCAGAATGAACCTCAAAAGGCTATGAGTTTCCAAAAGGTTTTTACGGTCGATATTTACCCCCCCCCACTCTATCGATGGCACCGGTCCAACATGAGGGACCATGGATATGGCAGGAATGATAAGTCGAGGGAAGCGGACTTTGAGACATACATGAATGATGGCATGTGGAGACAAGTTACAGGCTTGTATGTATCCAAGGGACGAAAGCCAATGCCAAAGAAAGCTTGAAGGCAACAGGTCAAGGCTGCAAGAAGAGTCAAGTGAGTCGTAAGAGTCCGAGTGCTGAGTGAATTGCACTTGAGATGGGAAACCCTAGGTTTAGGGTTTGGTCAGTCGACTGGTATGAGATAAGCTGACTGGTAGAGGTCACAGAAAGATCAGTCGACTGATCTTCTGCTCAGTTGATTGGTATTGGCTGGAATTCGAACGTTGGGCTGTAACGTTCGAATTCGGGTGGAGCAGTCGATTGGTGTTGGAACCAGTCGACTGGTAACAGCTAGTTCAGCCATGAGCTTTATTTAAAGAAGCTCGGTTTGGCTAGCTAGTGTTGACGAAATTAGTCTTAGTTAGAGGCCAATTAGTAGTCTTGGTACTCAAGTGTTTTGCAAAGTTATGGCGAGGTTTCTCCACCCACAAGCAGCAACAAGAGCTATCCGAAGGTTTTTTGGGGACTCTTTCACCGACGGATTGAGACCGTCCACCTTACAGACTGCCGTAGAGTAGGAGCTTTATCTCTGAACCACGTTAATGGTTTGGTGTTCGTGCTTGTTCTTTGTTAGTTTAGTTTAATTGAATTTTCGCATTGCGTAACTAACAAGTGTAGGAGCAAACCAAAGACGATAATTGGGTGATCGACTATTCACCCCCTCTAGCCACACGATCAAGTCCCAACAAGTGATATCAGAGCAAAGGTTTGCTCTGTTGGACTAATCGCCAAAGGAACAAAGTGCTAGAGGAAAATGGAGCTTGAAGAAAGAATGGGGCACGACATCACAATTCCACCTCCATATGATCGTGAAAATTTTGACTATTGTGTTGGGTATAGCTTGGCGGGTTTCCTAAGCGAATACTTGGTCGTTCCAAGAGACCTCTCCACGTCTATGGATTAAAAACTTAATACGAATGGAGACCCATCTCCCAACGACCATCTCGTGCCGTATCTAACGATCCAAATTACAACATGGCCAATCACAAAGATCGGACTTGTAATTTGCTTGACCGTTCAACCGCGGAAAAGGCGACTAGTGAATCACCGACTTTTGTGTTTATGGTCGAGGTCCAGTTAAATAATTATTGGCTATGATTCGCAATCAAAATAATTAAATAACTCACATTAAATGACGAGACAATTAAACAAGGCACAATAAGAACGAAAGGAGCCAAGGAAGAATTATACCTTACGATCTTCTACCGTAAAACCCTCCCCTCTTGGATGTCGTGTAGGCCGTCGTCTACCAAGAATCGTGGTCACCAAGTCGATCCATTCTCCTTGCGCCAACCAATCCCTAGCCAAAGGGATGCCGCCAGCCACTCCAAGGAAGAAGATAATCCAAAACACAAACCGTAATACTCTTCTCCTCCATTACTGACGCCCGAACTGTGAGTTGATTCAAGACAAAGTTCGCAAGCGACTTTCCTCCTTGGAGAGCAACTCCTCCACAGTCCGCATCCGGTGCCCTAGATCCCTCCTCCATCAACGAAAGAATTCGGTGCCAGCTGGTGCCCTTCCCCTCGCACGGACGAAGT
Organism: Boesenbergia rotunda; assembly: GCA_024364735.1. Lineage (NCBI taxonomy): Eukaryota > Viridiplantae > Streptophyta > Magnoliopsida > Zingiberales > Zingiberaceae > Boesenbergia > Boesenbergia rotunda. The sequence goes on from JAGFNQ010004847.1 coordinate 244,304, forward strand.
TGACGCCACCGTCGCCCTTCACCACGCACAGAAGAAGCCGGCACCAACCGGTGCCCTTCTACTCGCACGGAAGAAGCTGACGCCACCGGCGCCCTTCTCCACGCCCAGAAGAAGCCGACACTAGCCGGTGCCCTTCTCCTCGCACGGAAGAAGCCGACACTAGCCGGTGCCCTTCTCCTCGCACGGAAGAAGCCGACGCCACCGGTGCCCTTCTCCACACACAGAAGAAGCCGACACCAGCCGGTGCCCTTCTCCACGCACAGTAGAAACTGGCGCCACCGGCGCCCTTCTCCTTGCACAGAAGAATCTGTTTGCATACACCCCACCGGCTGTGCACGCGTGGAAAAAAAAACAGCCTTGTTGTTTTGTTTGGCGCCGCTGAACCAAGGGCAACACCGCCGGTTGTATGCACCGCCATGCACGCGTCAAGAAACAAAACAACCTCTACTGTTTTTCTCAGTGAGCCATGCACGCGTGGAGAAGAAAACAAAAAAATAGATTTGCTGTTTGTTTGGCCCCGCTGAACCGAGAGGGAGAGAGAGAGAGGAGAGGAAGAGAGGAGAAGAGAGAAGAGGCTAGGGTTTTCTTGTGATCTATTGGATTAACCATCGGATCGATTAGCCCCTGGGTTCATGCCGCCATGGGGTATATATAGGGCTATGGTAGGGACCATGAGGAGGAGTTGGATCTTGGCCTGCTAATGGATCCAAACCTGATCCATTAATAAGGACCCATTCCACTAAAGGACCCTTATTGAATTACCTCACTAACCCCATATTTACATATAGACTCCACCTATTACGAGTCGTCCATCCCCCCATGTTTATGATCTCGAATGCCCGTTAATTAATTTAAATTACTGACAATTCAAATTAATTAACTTCTGGGTCCTTGACTAGTATCACTTAACCTTATCATCATACCGGAACCAATCCACCTATAGGGTTTAGCATGATGAACCTTTTGACCTCATCAAGGGGGCATCATCAACCCGACTCACCAGGACACGAATTCCGTCAATAATCAATAGCACATCATATTATTAATATTATCTCCCAACATACCGGGCCTATCAATCTAACAGAATAGATCCCACCCATTGGTAAATCAAAGAGGCAATAATTAATAATATATGCCCATTATTATATCGGGATTAAGGGATCGTACTCCATAATAAAATTTGAGGTTCTATCCAATTATCGAGTCAGTACAAATTGGTTAACCTCGGGTTTTGGTCCTGCTCAATGTACTCAAAACACACTAGTGTAATTCTATGGTAAAGACCAACCACACCTAATTACACTACAACCGTCCGATGGGTTGTCCAATTCCATCTCGGTTGTGAGCCTCTATTTATACTAAGCAAGGAACTGATAACATGATCTTCCGTGTGACACCACACACCATGTTATCTATGTTGGGACCGGGTGCATGTTGACATGGATGTGGGTTCGTAATTTTAAAATTTATTACGTGCAGCGGAAGATTTAGCATAAATAATTTCTCAAATTATTTAACCACACATCTAAGCATGCAGTCTTATATTGTGTAGACATGATCATATATTAAAATTTTACAGAAACGTAAACTAATTTACTTGTTACCTCGCGTAACTCGAAGAAAGGGACGAGATCCAACCGTAGCGTCCCTTGGAAGCTCCGCCTCTATTCGCGTCCACGCCGAGTTTTCTTCGGGATGACTTCGCAAAGCCACGAGTTTCGTGCCGACAAGAACTACTAGATTCTCCAAAGGCATGACAAGAATACCAAGAGAGAGATGGAAAGACTAACCACCAAACGAAGAACGGAATCAAGATTCCGGGAGGAAGGAAGGAGTTGCGCCTGCTTCTTCTTCTTCTTCGGCAGCTGCTTGGTGGTGGCTGAAGCTCATGGCAAAGGGGAGGGCCTCTAGGGCTGGCGGCACTAGAGGAGGGAGAGGGAGAGAAGGAGAGAGAGAGAGGGCTTATTTCTAGATCTCTTAGATTCTTAATCTCCAAGCCTTGCCTTGGTTCCTTTATATAGTAGTCTCTCAATCGCCAAGTCTCCTTTTTATGGAATAAATTTTCATAAGAAATTTATCATATAAATTTTTCTATGAATTATTCCATCATGCCAAGTTTTTATCATAACTTAATTTATAATAAAAACAACCATGTCTCCCTTTTCTTATGGAAAGAAATTTCTTTATATAAATTTCTTTATCCATAATTTTATAAAACAAACTACGCTCGGTTTATTTTATAATTTGAACCAAACAATTTGGTTCTCCCCTTTTAATGTGGCCGGCCAAACAAAGAGGGTGGGGACCCTCTTTGGCCGGCCAAACCCAAGCTATGACCTCACGAATTAAACTCATTTAATTCGTCCAATAAGTCTTCAAAAGACTTAGCCATTTTATGCTTCCGATGCGTCTTTGAAAAATTCAGATTCGACTTATCTCTCTTGATCGGAAAATCCAATTTTTAACTCGTTTTAAATCCCTCGGATCACTCGTAGTGCGTGTGAATAAATAGGCTTTCGATTTATGTTGGTCGTCTATAATCAACCAATTATAGAACGATCATGAGTGACACCTAGTAGTACATCATGATCCCCAATTAATCGAAAGATCAACGGTTGACCTCAGAAATAATTCTGAAACCCTTCAGCAGCTTTAATGAATCGTGCCTCATTCCCTTCACCATCTTATACCCACTTGGTTCAGGACACAGTCTATGTGTGTCAGTCCCCACTAGGCTGACTACGTCACACCTAGCCCAAGTAATGTCTTTCTCGTCCAACGGATTCTAATTACTCTCATGTTTCTAAGAGATTCATACTCGGAACATGTGATTCTCTGGCCAGAGGCTTCGAGTAACAATCTGACGATAGGTCTTGGGTATACATCTCCTCGCAAGGAGTGGTGAATCCTTTATAGGCTATTCAAACATCTTCGGGCACTTCGGCTTATACCCAATCATCCTGGGTCCACACCTCCTTGGAGATGCTTGCTTAAGATGTCAAAGTATAAGTCTTCATGACCAAGATGACTTGAACACCGCAAGTCAAAGGAACATCGCACTTAAGCTGTAGTAAGAACTTCATTGACATATCTATATGTAGATTACCATATGAAGTTTTATAGCTAGTCACTCCAATGAACTAGTTCCCTTAACTAGCATTCATGTTTATCTCCGGACATCCCAATGTCACCAGCCAGTGAGAATTAGCTGATTAGAGAATAACCCATGCTAGTCTCAACAGAATTGATAGTGTCCGTATTTATCAATTCATCGACTAGGGACAATTTCAATACTTCACAATTGCACATGTAGAGATAATCACTAGTTGTGAATTCATCACAAATTCTCTCACGCTGTGAATTGTATTGCGGACATTCATTAAATGAGTTTAAGATCTCAATCAAATACACGAACATGTATACTCAAATAGTGAATATTCATTTATTAAAGTAAATGATTACAATCATAAGGCGATTGTCTTAGGACACTTCTCTCATATTACTAACAAACTCCCACTTGGCCTAATGCCAATCGCTACGGTATCCAATACCACAGGCTCTAACATGACCTCAAACTTGCTTTGAGGCAAGGCCTTAGTTAATGGATCTGCTAAATTCCTTTCAGTGGGAATTTTCTCAATTTGTATATCATTCCTACTTATAATCTCTCTGATCAGATGATAGCGGCGAAGCACGTGTTTGGATCGTTGATGAGACCTTGGTTCCTTTGCTTGTGCAATAGCTCCATTGTTATCGCAGTAAACCGGTATTGCTTCATCAATGATAGGAACCACACCAAGTTCCGAGACAAACTTCTTGATCCAGACTGCTTCTTTTGCTGCTTCCGAAGCCACAATATATTCCGCTTCCATGGTAGAATCCGCTACAGTGTCTTGCTTGGAACTCTTCCAACTTATTACGCCTCCATTCAAAGTAAATATGTATCCAGACTGAGATTTGGAGTCATCCTTATCTGTCTGAAACTGGCATCTGTATACCCACGTATTACCATATCTCCTTCTCCATATATTAGGAACACATCCTTAGTTCTTCTTAAGTACTTAAGGATTGACTTGACAGCCGCCCAATGATCCATTCCTGGATCAGACTGGTATCTGCTTGTGACGCTCAGAGCATACGATACATCGGGCCTAGTACATAACATAGCATACATGATAGATCCTATCGCGGATGCATAAGGTATCTTATTCATGCAAATCCTCTCGTCTTCTGTGCGCGGACACATAGACTTCGAAAGGTTGATCCCATGCCTGATGGGAAGGTAACCTTTCTTGGATTCTGACATGCTAAACCTTTTTAGCACTCGGTCTATATATGTAGACTGCGAAAGGCCAAGCAACCGTTTTGATCTATCTCTATATATTCTAATCCCAAGGATATAGGTTGCTTCTCCCAGGTCTTTCATGGAGAAAGTTTTGGACAACCAAATTTTAACTGACTGTAAGACTGATATATCGTTTCCTATAAGTAATATGTCATCGACATATAATACTAGGAATACGACTGCACTCCCACTAACCTTCTTGTACACACAAGGTTCATCAGAATTTTGTGAGAAATCAAACTGTTTGATTGTCTCATCAAAACGGATGTTCCAGCTCCTGGATGCTTACTTTAGTCCATATATGGATCGTCAAAGCTTGCATACTTTGGTTTTTATCAACCGATGTGAAACCTTCAGGTTGTTTCATGTATACATCCTCAAGCAGGTTTCCATTAAGGAAAGTTGTTTTCACATCCATTTGCCATATCTCAAATCATAATGAGCTGCTATGGCCAGGAGCATCCGATGGATTTAAGCATAGCTACTGGCGAATAGGTTTCGTCATAATCAATTCCTTGTTTCTTACGATATCATTTTGCCACTAATCTAGCCTTAAAGGTAACAACATTACCTTCCATGTCGGTTTTCTTCTTGAAAACCCACTTGCACCCTATGGGCTTAATCCCTTCAGGTGGGTTAACCAAGTCCCATACTTGATTTTCGTACATGGAATCCATTTCCGACTTCATGGCTTCAAGCCATTTATCCCTTTCTGAATTTTTTCAGAACATCTTCATAACTGATAGGTTCGTCATCGCTAATGAGTAACATGTCGTTCGATTCACTTATGAGAAATCCATATTTCTCTGGAATATTGCATGTCCTATCAGACCTACGAAGAAGTGCTGTTGTTTTAGGTTCAACTGATAGCTCATCATTATGAGTTATTGGTTGTGGGTCTAGACTAGGTGTCTCTGTAATGTCTATTGGAGTTCCTTGACCTTCTTCAAGTTCAATATTACTCCCACTGTTTTCTTGTAAAAGAAATTCTTTTTCTAGAAATACAGCATGCCTTGAAACAAACACCTTTTGTCCCAAGGGATGATAGAATTGGTAACCTTTCGTTTCCTTAGGGTATCCAATAAATAGACATTTATCAGACTTAGCATCCAATTTGTCTGATACAGTCCGCTTCACATAAGCAGGACAACCCCATATCTCTAGGTGAGATAAATGAGGTTTCTTACTATTCCACGTCTCATATGGAGTAGTAGAGACTACCTTGGTCGGGACTCTGTTTAGCAAGTAAACAGCTGTCTTGAGCGCATAGCCCCAAAAGGATTTTGGAAGAGTTGCATGATTCATCATGGATCTAACCATGTCCATCAGGGTTCAGTTATGCCTCTCAGATACACCATTATGCTGTGGTGTATATGGCGGAGTCCATTGATACAATACCCCATTGTCCCTAAGATAATCTTGAAACTCTTGACTCAAGTATTCACCACCCCGATCGGATCGAAGTATCTTAATACTTTTGCCAAGCAATTTCTCTACATCATTTCTGAATTCTTTGAATTTCTCAAAAGCTTCAGATTTGTGTTTCATTAAGAACACATACCCGAATCGTGAGTGATCATCGATAAAGGTAATGAAGTAGCTATAGCCTCCTTGTGCAAGAGTTGACATTGGTCCACATACATCAGTACGTATTAGTCCAAGCAATTCTCCCACTGGTTTACCTTTTTCGGAAAAGGGTAATTTGGTCATCTTGCCTCTTAAGCATGATTCACATGTATTAAATGAACCGGGTTCAAATGATTCCAGAATTCCACATCGGTGTAATTTAGTCATGCGTTTCTTACTTATATGGCTAAGACGACAATGCCACGTGTAGGAGTCTATTTGATTATCTATTTGAGCACGTTTGTTGCTAACTTCGATATTGAAAACGTCACCGGATAAATCTAACGTGTAGATACCATTGCACAAAGTTCCGGTCCCATAAAGAACACCATTTAAAGTTATGTAACAACAATTGTTACTAAAAGTTAAATGATAACCCTTTTCATTCAAACATGAAATAGATACAATGTTCTTTATTAACGAAGGAACAAAATAACAATTATCCAATTCTAAGACACGTCCAGTAGGGAGCTTTAGCAAATATGTTCCGATGGCAATAGCAGCAATCTTTGCTCCATTTCCAACTCGCAAATTCGCTTCTCCCTTGACGAGTCTTCTTCTATTCCTTAGCCCCTGTATGTCATTACATATATGTGAGCTACACCCAGTATCAAGTACCCAGGTGTATGAGGAAATAGAGTGACATTCAATAACGAAGATGCCTGAAGAGGATGGGGCATCGGATGCCTTCTTCTTCAAGGACTCAAGATAAACCTTGCAGTTTCTTCGTCAGTGGCCCTCCTTGCCACAGTGATGGCAAGTGCCTTTTGGTGCCTTTTCAATCCTTTTGTCCTAGTTAACTTATTGGTGTCCAAAATGGAACGCAAATTCAGAGAAGACATGATTAGGTGATTATCCTAGAAATACAAATTGAGCTTATGTGAAAAGAATGATAAAGAATGCATCAACATACATTAATTAAATCCTATTTATTTTTCGAATTGAATAACCCTTTTTATCAATTCGGGAGATCGTAAGAACGTCTCCAAATAGGTTGATATCCAACCATAGATAAGAACAACCATGGCTGTGGCCATCAAGTTATTCTTAGCTATGAAGGTAGGTAATTATACCAATTACATATCACATATATGTAATTATCACTTTATGCTATCAACTAATTGAATGTTTGCATAAATCATTGGGTTGTTAACTCATTAACAAGTATGCAACATTATACATAGCACCCAACTATACCTCTCTTTACATCGACCTTGGTTGTGGCGCAACAAATCGATGCTCCAAGCTTAAGGCTGACCCATTAATCAAGAAATAGTTTTAATATGGTTGGAGCTTATTCAACCGTTTAGTCAGGCTTGGATGTGTCCAACAACCAAAACTAAGGATTGATCTCTGACTCCAACTATATTAATCATAAACTAATTCCATGGTTTGAACATGTTGAGGTTCAAGCCGGGCATGGATGTGTCCATCAACCCAAACGAGAAACAAAACTCCGGTTCTAACCATATTAATGGAAGGTGTTGGCCTTAATATTTTGTAAGGGGTTTTGGGTCTCATCCTTTCTTTTCTAAGCACATTCATGACATATAATTATGTCATGTACTAACGATTTCCTTAATAAAGTATGTATGTGACTTAATTTATCAAGTCCCATTAATTGAATTAGGAACCGGATTTCCTAATTCTAATTTCATACTTTATTCAAGGAATTATTTTGGGAAACAATTTCCTAAATTATCATAATCAATTTCGGAAATAATATGTTTAAGACTTTGATTTCTCTAAATCAAATCTTATTAAATTAAGAGATAGATTCCCTTAATTCAAGCACATATTATTTTCATGAAAATCTTATTTAAGAAAACTCTATAGGAAACCATTTTCCTAATTAATTTTGGAGACAACAATATGTAAGAGCATCATCTCTTAAATCAAATAAGGAAATTATCGTTTGAGAATCACCTCAAAATTTCCAAGATTTGATTACATATTTTATTTATGGATTTATTAATTACAACAAATTATTTTCTTTGGGTGGCTCCCCGAGGCTCAGATACTCAAAAAAAAGGAATTTATTGTAAATCTAATTTGGTCCGCTCCCCGAGGCGTAACCAAATTAAACATGACAATTTTATTCAAAATAGGAAATTAAATTACAACAACTAACTTTAAATTGGACGGCTCCCCGAGGCTCAATCCAAAATAAAGAATTTTGTTAATAATTTAAAACCAATTCGAATTTAATTTTCAATTAATGATCCATAAATTTGTCTAGACTTTCTTGAAAGAAAGTGCCCGAAATTGCGAGATTTCATAATAGGTTTTCAGAATAATTGTAAGTTTCTGGTACAAAGAAAACTTACATATTTCCAAAATTGGAAAATTTCCAAAATAGGAAATTTTCAAAATTGGAAAGTTTCCAAAAATGGGATGTTTTCACAATTATAATAAAATTTCAGAAACTAGAAGTTTGCTAAATTTCATGAGGATTTCCAAACTTTGAAATTCCTAAATCTAAAATTTATCATAATTGGAAAGTTTCCATAATTAAAAAATTTTCCAAAATTGAGATCATGACAAAGTTTTCCGCAAAACAATTATATGATTATGTCGAACACTAACCGGCTCTGATACCACTGTTAGGACCCGGTGCATGTTGACATGGATGCGGGTTCGTAATTTTAAAATTTATTACGTGCAGTGGAAGATTTAGCATAAATAATTTCCCAAATTATTTAACCACACATCTAAGCATGCAGCCTTATATTGTGTAGACATGATCATATATTAAAATTTTGCAGAAATGTAAACTAATTTACTTGTTACCTCGCGTAACTCGAAGAAAGGGACGAGATCCAACCGTAGCGTCCCTTGGAAGCCCCGCCTCTATTCGCGTCCACGTCGAGTTTTCTTCGGGATCACTTCGTAAAGCCACGAGTTTTCGTGCCGACAAGAACTACTAGATTCTCCAAAGACACGACAAGAATACCAAGAGAGAGATGGAAAGACTAACCACCAAACGAAGAACGGAATCAAGATTCCGGGAGGAAAGAAGGAGTTGCGTCCGCTTCTTCTTCTTCTTCGGCAGCTGCTTGATGGTGGCTAAAGCTCACGGCAAAGGGGAGGGCCTCTAGGGCCGGTGGCACTAGAGGAGGGAGAGGGAGAGAAGGAGAGAGAGAGAGGGCTTATTTCTAGATCTCTTAGATTCTTAATCTCCAAGCCTTGCCTTGGTTCCTTTATATAGTAGCCTCTCAATCGCCAAGTCTCCTTTTTATGGAATAAATTTTCATAAGAAATTTATCATATAAATTTTTCTATGAATTATTCCATCATGCCAAGTTTTTATCATAATTTAATTTATAATAAAAATAACCATGTCTCCCTTTTCTTATGGAAAGAAATTTCTTTATATAAATTTCTTTATCCATAATTTTATAAAACAAACTACGCTCGGTTTATTTTATAATTTGAACCAAACAATTTGGTTCTCCCCTTTTAATGTGGCTGGCCTAACAAAGAGGGTGGGGACCCTCATTGGCCGGCCAAACCCAAGCCATGACCTCACGAATTAAACTCATTTAATTCGTCCAATAAGTCTTCAAAAGGCTTAGCCATTTTATGCTTCCGATGCGTCTCTGAAAAATTCAGATTCGACTTATCTCTCTTGATCGGAAAATTCAATTTTCAACTCATTTTAAATCCCTCGGATCACTCGTAGTGCGTGTGACTAAATAGGCTTTCGATTTATGTTGGTCGTCTATAATCAACCAATTATAGAACGATCATGAGTGGCACCTAGTAGTACATCATGATCCCCAATTAATCGAAAGATCAACGGTTGACCTCAGAAATAATTCTGAAACCCTTCAGCAGCTTTAATGAATCGTGCCTCATTCCCTTCACCATCTTATACCCACTTGGTTCAGGACACGGTCTATGTGTGTCAGTCCCCACTAGGCTGACTACGTCACACCTAGCCCAAGTAATGTCTTTCTCGTCCAACGGATTCTAATTACTCTCATGTTTCTGAGAGATTCATACTCGGAACATGTGATGCTCTGGCCATAGGCTTCGAGTAACAATCCGACGATAGGCCTTGGGTATACATCTCCTCACATGGAGTGGTGAATCCTTTGTAGGCTATTCAAACATCTTCGGACACTTCGGCTTATACCCAATCATCCTGGGTCCACACCTCCTTGGAGATGCTTGCTTAAGATGTCAAAGTATAAGTCTTCATGACCAAGATGACTTGAACACCGCAAGTCAAAGGAACATCGCACTTAAGCTGTAGTAAGAACTTCATTGACATATCTATATGTAGATTACCATATGAAGTTTTACAGCTAGTCACTCCAATGAACTAGTTCCCTTAACTAGCATTCATGTTTATCTCCGGACATCCCAATGTCACTAGCCAGTGAGAATCAGCTGATTAGAGAATAACCCATGCTAGTCTCAACAGAATTGATAGTGTCCGTATTTATCAATTCATCGACTAGGGACAATTTCAATACTTCACAATTGCACATGTAGAGATAATCACTAGTTGTGAATTCATCACAAATTCTCTCATGCTGTGAATTGTATTGCGGACATTCAGTAAATGAGTTTAAGATCTCAATCAAATACACAAACATGTATACTCAAATAGTGAATATTCATTTATTAAAGTAAATGATTACAATCATAAGGCGATTGCCTTAGGATATTTCTCTCATATTACTAACAATCTATAATGTAAAGTAATTAGACTTCATGCATGTACTAATATAAACAACACCTAGTGTAGTTGTGATTCTCTTTTCAAAATGAAGATGTTCATATAAAGAAATCATGTCTTTCAGTATACACATCTTACAATCTCCCACTTATACTTAAAGACTTCGTTGTCCTTAAAATGTCATACATCTGACTCCCTGATCCTTCACATGCCTATAGCTCTTGCTTTCAAGGCCTTAGTGAAAAAGATCTCTCAGGTTGTCCTTTGATGCAATCTAGGCAACAACAGCTTTTCCTCTCCTAGGTGGTACTTGCGCTCTATGTGTTTACTCGCTTTATGGGCTCGTGATTCCTTCGTGTTTGCAACTACACCATTGTTTTATCACAACAAAATGTGATAGCTTTGAGCAAACAAGAATCACATTGAAGTCCATCTTGAGGTTCTTGAACCATGTAGCTTTCCTGGCAGCCTCAGAGGCTGTTATCCATCCAGCTTCCATGGTGGAGTCCATCACGCAGCTGTTGCGCGACACTCCTCCAACCTATGGTTCCACCTCCTAAAGTAAACACAAAACCCCGAGGAATACTTACATTGCCCCTATCCGACTGGAAGTCTGTATCCCTATAACCCATAGGGAATTGGTCTGCCCAGTAAACCAGCTTATAATCCTTAGTCCTTCTCAGACACTAATATAAGCTTTTACCGCAATCCAATTTCCTTGACCTAGGTTACTCTGATATCTGCTAACCATGCTCATGGCAAAGCAGATATCCGGTCTAATTTTTAGCATACATGAGGCTTCCTATAACCAATACTAAAGGAACCGCCATTACCTGCTCTATCTCCTTTGATAATCTAAACATATCTCCATAGATAGAGTAGCTCCACAGCTGAAAAGTTCAAAACTTTTCTTGGAGGTTTCCATGCTAAAACGAGTTAAGACAGTGTCACTGTATGAAGCTTGGGATAAGCACAACATCCTTCTTTGGTGATCCCTTAAAACTTTGATCGCCAAGGATGTGTCCTGCTTCTCCTAAGTCCTTCATATCAACTGTTTGGACAACCATACCTTTACGTCTGATAATACTTTGTCATTGTTGCCAACTAACAAAATATTATCTACATATAGTACAAGAATACCACTACGTTTCCGTCACATTTCTTACATACACAAATCTCATTCGTCCTTTGAACAAATCCTTATGACTGGATTATCTCTTCAAAGCGGATGTTCCTCGTCATAGGTCCAGGGATCCTGATTCATGGTCGCCAGAGACCAAGTCCGAAGACTCTCCCAAGAACATAAATGCTTCTGGTTGACTAACAACCCTCCCACTACAACGAGGTACCATTTATGTATCTTCTGTGACACGCGGTGTAGTGACTTGTGGTGTATCATCTTGTACAGTTGGTACTAAGGTCAAAACATCCCCTCTTAATGCTTCAAGAACTAGTCTACTCATAGGCTTGTGGATCATCACATAATCTTCATCTAAGAATCGGGTATCCGTGGCAACGATTACCTCTGATCCTTAGGACTATATAACCACCTTTCGTTCCTCTAGGATAGCCTACGAACAAGCGCACGAGATTCCAATCTTATCAGTATCCCCTCTCAGCACATATGCTGAGCTATCCCATATCCGAATATGTCTTAGACTTGATGTTCACTCAGTTCACACTTCTACGGGAGTAGAAGACACTGACCTAGATGGTATCAAGCATGTACACTGTCGTTTCCAGAGCATATCCCCAAAACGAATCCGGCAACTCGGAGCAGCTCATCATTGTCCTAACCCTCTCCATAAGAGCTCTTTTCCTTCGCTCTGCTGCACCGTTCTGTTGGGACGTACCGGGTGCAGTCAATTGGGATTGAATCCCAGTCTCTGATAAGTAAGTCTTAAACTTTCACAAGAGGTACCCACCACCACGATCTGATCGTAGTGTCTTGATACTTTTACCTTGATGTTTCTCCACAACAGTCTTGAATTCTTTGAACTAATCAAAGATTCGGACTTGTGGCCATCAAGTAAATGTATCCATACCTTTGAATATTTGTCTCACAAAGTATTCAAAGGTACCTCTATCCTAGATAGGCATAGGACCACATAAATCAGAATGAACCAATTCTAACATATCTTTGTCTCTATACCCCTTGGCCTTGAAAGACCTCTTGGTCATCTTACCTTTCAAGCAAGATTCAAAGGTTGGGAAGTTTCCCACCACCAATGAATCTGAGAGCCCATTGGCTATCAACCTTTGAATCCTACTAAGGTTAATATGACCAAGCCTTAGATGCCAAAGACATGTTTGGTTCATCTTGGAAGGAACCTTTCTCTTATTTTGATTAGATGATGAGCTATTAGCTACTATTCGCATGATGGGAGACTTTGGTTCTAATTGCTTAAATTGCTTATCCATGTTCCTAAACAAATAATCTTTTTATTCCACTTTTTAGAACAAAAAGTAATAGAATATCCATTATTTCAGAAACTGAACCAGAGTTCTTTCTAAAAAATGTACATAAAAGCAATTTTCTTAAAACCAAAAACTTTATTTTCCTATCTAAAGATAAATAAATAACTCTCACTACAATAGTCGCCACCTCCGTAGCATATCCCATGTAGACAGTAATTCCTCAGCTAGTCGTTGGGTTTCCTGGAACCCCTGCAAAGAATTACAGACATGTTTAGTGGCATCCGTATCTACACACCAAGTACTGGTAGATAACACATCTAAACATGTTACAATGACAACAGAAAAATATATACCTTTCTGTTGACGATGGGGACAATTCGCCTTCCAATGTCCAGCCTGCTGGCTCGTGAAGCACTTGCCTTTCGGCTTCTTCACACCAGGCCATGGTCCCTGTGATCTAGCCGCCTTTTGAACTCACCTTGTTTCTTCTTCTTCCTGCCTTTCGGCATAGAAGTAGAAACCTTCTGAGTTACAAAGGTCTGCGACTTCTAACGAAACAACCCCTTTGTCGCCTGGAGTTCTCCCAGGAGTTCCCTCAACGTATACTCATGCTTATTCATGTTATAGTTGAGCCGGAACTGCTCCAAACTTCTAAGCAGATATTGGAGTATTATGGGAGTGTTTGGGAGAGCTTCTGCTACCTACTTTTTAGATTCTGTCTACACAGAATCACTTTTGAGTGTTTGGAAAGGCTAGATTCTGCTTTAGCTTCTGTTACTTTTGCTCAGAAGTTAGAAGCAAGAATTTGATGCTTCTACCTGCTTCTGCTTTTTTATTTATGATATAACATTAACAAATAATATTTACATCCTTAAATAATATAACATTTTACCTGATTACCACTTGCCGCTATATATATATTATATTTATATAAATTATATTATTTTTTATTTTTTTTATTAATTTTATATATTTTTTCAAATATTCAAATTATAAAAAAATTAATTTTAATACTATATTTAAAATATAATAATAATTATATCACTATTTAAAATATAATAATAATTTCGTGAATAAATTATTGATAGTATCGAAATTATATTTAAATAATTAAAAAATGATTAATTTATATAATTTAAGGATATTATTGTCATTCAATTAAAAATTAAGCTTGGAAGCAATTATTCTCCCAAACACTCAAACTTTATCTTGTATCAGCTTTTGACTTCTATTTTCAAACACTGCTTACTTTAGTTTCTTACTAACTTCAAGATAATCACTATAAGAATCACTTTTCGAGAAGTAAAAGCTCTCACAAACACTCCCTATATCGACCTGGGTTTCCCCGTCGATTTGTCCTCTAAGGACCTCAATCTCATTGAGGTGGGCCATCATCTTCAGGGCATTCTTCAAAGAGCACATATTTGTACTCTTCAGCAGAAAGAACAATATCTAGGCTTCTTTTCTAGTCTATGTAATTGGGTTCACTAAGTTTGTTTTCCTTAAGTATTGTCGCTAGTGGGTTAAAGGCTATTTTGAAAATCCTAATAATCACAACATACACTATTTAGAAATCGAAAATAAATTGATTCCTTAAAATAATAAATCTTCGAAATCAACTAACACCCCTAACATCGAGAATTTGCATGCCACATTAGTTGGACGTATACAAACCCTACATTTGTTAGAGAAGGTTTTACCCATTAATAATATTACTATCTTGTCAACCTAACTTTTTGACAAGTAAGACTAATAGTTGGTCAACTTCGCCCCTACAAGTTATTAGCAGTGACTCCGTTGGGGAGGACACTAATAATTGGATCTAAGTGTTTACCATTGCACGACACTAAGAGAATTATTTAGGATTATGTATCTTCCGTTGGGGAAGTGCACACGCTTTTCAATAATCCTCTATAATCTTTTCTGATCCTGTGATCCGTAGAACAAACCTATCCATTATGGAGGAAGGCACTCAGAGCCAACGCGCGGGCTTGTTCGCATCACATACCAGATTGCAATGGAGGTCGTGGGATCCTTAGGGTCCCTCTCCCACTTAGTAATTTATTTCGAGGAATTTTAACTTAGCACAACCACACAACCAAGCACATAACCAAATATATGAAAAATGCAAAAAATCCTAGATTTTCCAACTTTCATGGCCCTTGGTCTCTAATGCGTCTCCAGTCGTGTCGTCACTTCGTCCGCTCCTCCCTTCCTTCTGTGCAAGCTACCTTGAGGGATTTCTGAGCCGAAATGACTAGCTACTTATTTACATCATCGATCCTATACTCCACAAGGGAGTGTACATGAAAACTAGATCCAACGTAAAGTAAATAGCTCGGCTAAACATGTACCGTATTTAATTACAAAAATTAAATACCTAGCCTCGTCAACCTCGAGGATTAATTAATTAGATTAAATTTGCACAACCATTCATACAACCATTATTTGGCCATGACAAGTTAGAATCTCATGCCTCCAACACAAAGTTAGCCTACGCACATCCACGCATCATCCTGCAAAATAAAATGTATGAAAATGCAAAAGTTAACCAATCCTAAACACACAAAGCTGGAAACCTCAGCTCTGATACCAGTTGTTGGGTATGGCTTGGCGGGGTTTCCTAAGCGAATACTTTGTCGTTCCGAGAGACCTCACTATTGGGATCTCCCGGCGACAAAAACATAAAAACGTAGCAGAAACAAGATCCCTCGAGCGATCCATGCGAAAGAAAACTCGTACGAAGTTCATCTATCTAATAGAGCTATCTAAAGTATATACCTTTGGAGCGTACCCTTACGTTTATCCCGCTCATCCAAGAGCCGCCGGATCTCTTGAACATTCAAACGTCCGTGCCTCTTGTTGGTGCATGCAACACCAAAGTCAAACCTGGGTTTTGATAATGGCAAAGGATTCAGAAGTTAAAGTGTTATTGTGATCTAACATGCTTACTCAGTGTGTAGGAAAAGTCTTAGGTACACTAGGCAAGAAGTCCTGGCAAAGGGCTAGGCAAAGAAGTCCTGGTCAAGGACTGGGCAAGAAGACCTGATTGGAAGTCGGGCAAAGAAGTCCTGGTCAAGGACTGGGCAAGAAGACCTGACCGGAAGTCGGGCAAAGAAGTCCTGGTCGAGGACTGGGAAAGAAAACCTGGCAAGGGGCTGGGCACCGAAGACCTGACCGGAAGTTGGGCAAGAAGACCTGACCGAATGTTGGACACGAAGACCTGGTCAGGTGGATTGGGCAAAAGTCCAACTGGAGGAGCCGGTTGGCAAAAGGTAAACTCTCCTAAGACGAGTAGGTGAGGACGCGTTCCCCGTTGAAGGAATAGTAGGCGTCGGTTCGACCTAGGGTTCCATTTGGGAGACCGGAAGTCAGAACCAATACATGAGCTATCGCTGTAACTAATGGTTAACTCATATGTTTGCTGTGTTTGGAACTAACCTGAGTTGCAGGATCGAAGGACTGGTCATCTGCAAGTGAGGTTCCTCACCGGGCCTAGGCGCCCGGATGGACACAGACGCCCGGATGGGTTCAGGCGCCCGTATGAATACGGGCGCCCCAGTGCAAAGGCAAAATCCAAAACACAGCTGCGAAGCCTTTGGACTAAGCCAGTTCAGGCACCCGTGAGGTCACGGACGCCCTCATCAGCTTAGGTGCCCAAGTGGAGATGGATAAGCGCTGACCGAGCCTGCAGATAAGGGTTCACATAGGGAAGGTCACGTGTTAGGCGCCCCCATCGTCACAGGCGCCCGTATGAGCACTATAAAAGGGGGTGCACCCCCAAGGCTTCGACATCCATTGCTCTCAACTCTCCAGACACTTTCACTCAAGCGCTGCACTCTGGCAAAGATCGATTTTGAGATTCCAGCGCCGCCGCCGACCCTCTGCTCCGAAATTCGATCCACCTCGGGCGTCGGTAAAATTTCAATTTACGAAAGTGTTGTGATTTAAATTTCCAATTCTATATCTGTACTATCATCTTGTAAAACCTTTATTGAATATATAATTGCCCAAAGTAAACGGTCAAGGACCATGGCCCTAGGAGTAGGAGCCGACCGCGACTCCGAACCAAGTAAAAAACGATTTGTGTTCTTGTGTATTTTGTCATTTTCCGCTGCGCATTTACTCTTCTACTCTAAATATTTTATAACGATATTCACCCTCCCTCTATCGTTTTCTCCGATCCAACAAGTGGTATCAAAGCGGGTGGCTCAAATTTGCTGCAACCACCAATTTGAGAGTGTTTTCAGATTTTTCGAAATAATTTTAATTTTTTTTAATTTTTCTCGTTAATCGAGGTTGGTGCAACACCACTCGATCGTTTTTTCACTTCTATTAATTTTCTTCCGCTCTACTAATCCAAGACCAAGTCTTGGGACAAGTTTTCTCTGTTTCTATTTTTTTCAGAAATTATTATGGCCATACAAAAGGGTTTCAGCACAGCCAGACCATCGCTATTCAGTGGAGAAGATTTCTCCTACTGGAAAAGTTGGATGGAAGTCCACCTGAAAACTCAGGTGGATATATGGATAATAATCCAATCTGGCCTCGAAATCCCCAAGAACGCAGAAGGAGTGGCACAGTACTACTCTGAATGGGACGCCTCTCTGAAGAAAAAGATCGAGCCTGATGCTATGGCAACTCAGACGTTGCAGTGCGGATTAACCAAGGAAGAACTGAACCGGGTGGGTCCTTTCAACAACGCCAAAGAACTTTGGAGCAAACTGATTGAGCTGCACGAAGGCACCTCCGACACCAGAATCAGCAAAGGGATCTGTTGCTGAACAGACTCTACACAATAAAGATGAATGAGGGCGAATCAGCAGCACAACTCCACGCCAGAATCCAGGAGCTGATGAACGACCTGCACACAATCGGTCACAAGGTAAAGAACCGTGACCTAATCAGGTATACCTTAAATGCTTTCCCAAGAAATACTCTGTGGGCATCTATGGTAGATGCTTATAAGGTTTCTAGGGATCTTTCAAAAATTAAATTAGATGAAGTGTTTTCAGAATTAAAATTACACGAACAAACTAACTGCACTTTGGCCGAGAAAGGTATTGCTTTTCTTGCAGGTAAACCCCAAGGAAAGGTGGCCAAGAAAAAGCCTGAATCTGCACCCGAGTCTGACTCAGACTCAGACTCAGAAGATAGTGATGGGGATCAACCCAAGTTGGTGCGGCTAGCTTGGGACTACTACAAGGAGCTGAAGCATCAAACCAACAGAAGGAAAGCAAGCCGACGAAAGGAAGATCCAGCTGAACCTTCAACTTCAAAAGGCAAACCAAATGTCATCTGCTACGAATGCAACAAGAAGGGACACTACAAATCAGAGTGCCCCAATCTAAAGGATGCCAAAATGAAGGATCGATCTAGGCGTGCAGTGGGGCGGGGGTGAATGCACTTTTTTGGATCTTGGATCTCTACAAGATTGTTAGCGCAGCGGAAATAATATCTAAAAGAATTAACAACAATGCTAACACTTATCGGTTACTTGGTATCCACCCAAATGGGTGACTAGTCCAAGGATCCACGCCGCGAGTGTTGGAAACGGATGGCTAGAGAGGGGGGGGGGGTGAATATAGCCAATCTCTTTTTCTTTGAAACATAACAAGTTTCCTGCACTCAACTTATCAGTAGCACAGCGGAAGAAACAAAGGAAAGTGAAGCAGTGCAGTAAACGAAAACAGAAATGAAAGCAAAACGAGACAACTGCCAAGATCGCTAACAAGAGGGTTTACAAGGTTCGGGGATAACTTTCCCCTACTCCTTGGCGTGCCCTTAAGGTGGGCGATCCCTTGATCGTCGGCAGATCAAGCCCCGGTTTTCACCGGATAGGAAGCAACCTCCTTCTCGGTGGAGAAACCTCTCTACAGTGTTTCAATCACAGATAAAGTTTAAGCACAAAGAAACAATTAGAAGGATCTTACTCAAACACTTAGCAAGGACAAGAACACAGCAAGCTTCCCTGAGCTCCACCCAGTGGCGATCTCATGCAAGAACACTTCTTCGTGTCTTCCCACTGTCGGACTCCAAGCTCCTTGTTCTCTCCTTCAAGCGCTCAAGTAATGGATGATTGCTTCAAGTTTTCAACAGCTTGCTCAAGAGAATGAAACTTCAGAACGTGCAAGCTTGATGTGGAGAACACTAGGCGCGGCAAGAACACTAGTTCACGAACTCTGCTTCCACGAAGCCAACTTCCGCCCTTTTGATTCTCCACACAGCACCAGGTGACAACATCCTCCGTAGCCTCCAGCTACCTCACTGCCAATGCCAGCTACCACTGAGCCCTCTCTGGTCTTCCTGAGATCCCCTCAGCCAAGCCCCAGTTTCGGCTCCAGTCTGCAGCTCGGCCGTTGCAACCGGAAATGGAGAATCGGACAAACCTGCTCCAAGGAAAGCCTCCATTGACCTCTCCTTGAGTGTTTGAATCCTCCCCTGTCACCTGCAACTTAATCAGAGAGTTAGAGCAGCGTATCACATAGTAAATCAAGTATCAGATGTAAGTGGCAGTGAATCGGATTCGTTCAGACGCGATCAGAGCGTCTGACAATGCAATTTGAATTAAAGTGATTGGTCACCGGACCGATCAGAGAGCCTCCTGATCGTTCACCAGACCGATCAGGCTGGGTCCAGACCGATCAGGCTGGGTCCAGACAAATCAGGATCCGTCCTGATCGATCCCCAACGCTCAATCAGAAATCGCGATTTCTTTGAGATTCTCCTGGACGGATCACCAGACCGATCCCAGGTCGTGGATCGTTCACCGGACCGATCCACCCTTATATTGGGCGATTTCTGAGTTTCTCAGCCTAAGCCTTCTGATCGGTCAACTGACCGATCAGGGTGACACCTGATCGGCCATCAGTCCGATCAGATCATCACCAGACTGATCAGGAACCGTCCTGATCGATCTTAGTGAGGAGCCCGCGAAGCTGGATCGTTCACCAGAACGATCTGCACAGTGATCCTGATCGGTCATCAGACCGATCAGGAGCAGTTCAGCAAGGGAACTCAACCTCACTGCTCGCTCCCTGATCGGTCACCAGACCGATCAGGAGCCAGTCAATGGGTGAAACGTATACTCCCTGATCGGTCACCAGATCGATCTGGAGCAGCACAGTAGGTTCCCAACCTCACTGTGTGCTCCTTGATCGGTCACCAGACCGATCAGTCATCGCTGGATCGGTCACTAGACTGATCCACGAAGGAGCAGCGTGCCAGAATCCCTGATCGATCACCAGACCGATCCAGGGACTCAAACTTAGCCCTCCAAGCTAAGTTTTCATCCACCTTAGTCCTCCAAGCTAAGGATTTTTCACCTAACTCTCCAAGTTGGGAATTTGCACCTAACCCTCCAAGTTAGGACTTTTCACCTAGCCCTCCAAGCTAGGACTTTTCACCCAACCCTTCCGAATTAGGACTTTTCCAAACCTAGCCCTCCAAGCTAGGACCTGACCCTCCAAGCCAGGACTTTTTCACCTAATTCTCCAAGATGGGAATTTGCACCTAACCCTCCAAGTTAGGACTTTTCACCTAGCCCTCCAAGCTAGGACTTTTCACCCACCTCTTCCGAATTAGGACTTTTCACACACCTAGCCCTCCAAGCTAGGACTTTCAACACCTAACCTCCCAGATTAGGATTTTCCAACACCTAGCCCTCCAAGCTAGGATTTTTCATACCATGCCTAATTCTCGATCAGGACTTAATCATCATCAATAATCATCCACCTAAACTAAAATCGGTGTCAACACCAAACCAACAATCAGGGCAAGACTGCATCAACAATCTCCCCCTTTTTGTTGTTTGATAATCCGATTTAAGTTTAGGGATCTCAATCAATATTTTTCAACTTTAGAATCATAGGGAATCCAGATCCTCCCCCTACAACATGATCATCCTAAACTTAACCAACCAACACTCTCTCCCCCTTTGTCGAACACCGAAAAGGGGTCTAGAAGGGCTGTTAAGTTTAAACCAAACTCCCTCTCAACCCTAGGGGTATCCCAAAACAACAAGGATTTGATTGAATATTGATAATCATATGACCACATATGGCAAAAAGATATAAACATGGCAAAACAGGCATATGTATCATATGAGTATGGTAGCATAAGCATGAACATAGCTATAGATAAAAAATACAGATAATATAGCATAGCATCAACAAGAAGCATAATCATGGCAATCCATAAAATACCCAGATAAAACACAAGATGCAATACACATGCATCACAGTCAAAACCCGCGTGGCACACAACCATAATAGGCAAGTCAAGGGGCATACAGCCCGAAAGTATCATAGTCAACTACACAGATCATGAAATGCGACAGCAGACATCCAAGCTCAAATGTCAGTGGGGGGATCGTCATCGTGCATGAGGTCATCCATCGTGGCATCAGTAGATCTCGGTGCAGCGCTGCCCGATGGAGCATCCCCTGGAAATGAATGGCGGCGCCACTCTCCATACCACGTCTGCTGCAATGCCTGGACCCCAGAGACATTGGACTCGACGCCAGTCAATCGGCGATCGAATGACTGAACTCCGAGCGGATCTCCTCTCGATGAAGCTCTCGTAAGTGAAGATCCTGCTGGATGGTCCACTCGAGCTCTGAAATCTGCCAGCGCAGATCTGGCTCGGGCTCATCGTAGTGATCGCCAGCAGCACGGGCCTCATGAGGTGCAGCAACATCGGGTGGTGCCTGAAAATGTAGTGCTCCACCAGGTAACTCACCGAGACCTCGCCCATCCTTCCACACCAACGCCCCATCGCGCTCACGAATAAGAATGCCGGAATTGGCAAAGGAACGTCGACCCAGGCGACAATCCTGTTTGACCATGGGCATGGTCCTGCCTTTGGTAACATCAACACCAACTGACATAAGCCAGTCAGTGATGATATGACCAAATGACATATAGACTGTGCGTCGACTCGGCTCTCGATAAGATAGAATGGACTGGAAAATGCTCTCCATGATATCGAAGTCCATCTGACGGTGCATGCCGTAGAGCATAAGGCAGTGATAGGGTCGGATCTCGGTCAAAGGCTTTGAAGTGATGGGTAGGATGCAATTTGTGATTATCTTGAAAAGTACGTAGTCAACTGGAGCAAGTCGTAGGGCTGCAAAAGTAGGGAAAACTGGACCTAATTCATCAAGACCGGCTGGGCGGGGATGACCAAAAAAGTGCTGATAGATGGAGTCAGGGGTAACATCTGCAAATGGGGCTAGCAGAGGATCAGGAAGTTCAGGGTAGATCGAATACAGATTCGGTGATCGTCGACCACCTAAATACTCTGCCAAGATCTCATAAGAAAAATCAAGATTCATCTTGCCGACTCGAGTAGTGAACTCGAAGCCCCCCTGAGGACCTTGCTGAAGATTATTATAGAATTCAGAGACTAGCTCGTAATTGATAGTTCGTTCCAAGGACAGAAGAAAACCCAGATTGTAGAAAGTGACAATCTCCATGACGGAGGGGTAGTGCTCAGTTAGGAAGGAGACATCAATGGATCGGCAGGGTAAGAGTTTAAAGGTCCTTGCCTGGAAGGCCTGCTCACAGGCCGCATTTGGGAACCGGGAGCTAGAAGAAGGCTGTGGCCTTCTGGAGGGCCCAGATGTAGCAGGGGCTTTCCCCCTTGAACTGCCCTCAGCTACTTCCTTGCCCTTGGAGGATTTTCTAAAAGGGTTGAATTTGGGCATACACATGATTTCATCAATTTGGACAATATGAACATAGATTGAATCACAACAAATCAAGAATTGATCATCAAAGGTAAGACCCAATCATAGTTAGACATTAGATCAAGATCAACAATAGAACAATAATGAGGTGAAAAATCGATTTGATCATTTGGTGAGAAAGTGAGGTCACGACAAATACAAAAGGGTCACGGCACCACAGCAAGAACAAGAACCAAAACATGGTTAGCTTCACAAACAAACACCATAGACTGATTTGAAGGAAGAAACCAAGGCAAGAACTTACTTTGGTGCCATTGGTAAAGTTCTTGGAGGCTGGAAGGAAAGAGCTCGCGCAGGAGACGCCTCGGTGCAAGACAGAGACACAGAGAACTTGGTGCAAGTAGGAAACTTGCAGAGAACACGGGATGCCTTAGGGACCTTCGCACGAACTCGCACGAGAAGGAGGGAGACGCAAGAAATTCTCGCTGAAGAGGCGCAAGTGGGAGGTTTTTCGGCACTAGGGTTCGGCGCTGAAGAAGATTTTGCGAAGTTAATCGGTTGGTGGATCGGTCCACCAACCAGAATTTAATGCAATTAAACGGATCACCGTTTGATCTGATAGCGCCCAGACCGATCAGGTTATAGCCTGATCGGACTGACCTGGTCTTGATCGGTCTAGTGACCGATCAGGCGCGCTCCTGATCAGTCGTCTGATCGATCAGGGCATGGACAGTAGGGTCCGAAGAAAAACCTGGGAGCCCCCTGATCGGTTTGTGGACCGATCCCCATAGGGTGCCAGATCGGTCCGGGGACCGATCCAGGCTAGCTCAGAACACTTGGTCAAAAAGTTCGGAGAGTCACTGATGCCCTTCCGATCGGTCTGTGGACCGATCGTCACAGGATGAAGCTAGATCGGTCCGGGGACCGATCAGGGTTCCTGATACTCCCTGATACGAACTGAAATGTTCAGTTTCAGAATTTCTGAAGCTCTCCAAGGAGATCTGATGAGGTTCATCAGATTTGGACATGATCGCATGACTAAAATTGATCCCTGAACGAGGATCAAAGGTCCTTATAGGTTCAACAATCACTTTGACCCATACAAATGGAATCAAACTCAATCAACAATCATTCATGCAATTTCAACTAAGTTTGAATCAAATCCAATGTTCCAATCAAGTTTCCTTGATTGGAATGTCCAAGTATGATCATGGAGCCAAATACACATATGTTATGCATCGGGTTTCCCCATACTTGGTCACCACTGTGATTATTATCTTGTCAACTTAACTTCTCAAGGGATGCATTGACATTTTGAGAAATTGAGTTGATCCTAACATCTCATCCCATATCTAGCAAACAAAAACGTTTTGGTAAACCTTATAGTTTGTGTGAGATGTTCCCAAAGTTACCCAATTGTTTCCCAACAATTTCGAAATAATCATGAAGGGTTTTAATGCAACTCAACCCTATGAAGCACGACACATTCCCAACTCCCATCTTAGGAAACTAAATTCATTTTCGGGAAGTGGTTTAGTGAAAATGTCGGCTAGGTTTGATTTGGACTCTACATGAGAGAGTACAATATCTCCCCTAGCTACATGATCCCTAATGAAGTGGTGACGCACCTCAATATGTTTGGTCCTAGAATGATGGACTGGATTCTTGGTTAAGTTAATTGTGCTTATGTTATCACATAACACTTGCACACCCTTGTAACTCAATCCATAGTCCTCTAAAGTATGTATCATCCACAACAATTGTGATACGCTCTCTCCCATGGCAATATATTCTGCCTCGGTCGTGGAGAGAGCAACACAATGTTGCTTCCGACTTGACCAACTTACTAAGGACGAACCTAAGAATTGGCAACCCCCACTTGTGCTTTTCCGGTCCAACTTACATCCAGTGTAACGCCCGCCCTTATATCTACTCTCGGGGCGGGGTTACGTACAATCATTCATTCATATAATTATTTTCTTTTCTTCTAGCATAAAATTAAAACAACAACAATGCAAGGACTAAGTGCTAAGCATGCTAGTCAGTGCATGTCAATCAAATATCAAACCTAATCACTAGCATTCATTGTTAAAGAAAACATCATCATAAACATAGTAATGTAGATAGAAAACATCTTTCTTTCCCGAGCCACCACCCCACACATCTTCAGCCTCCTGCCTCTTCCTTTAGTTTAAGTGTTCCTTACCCTTATCTGCAGTATAAGACAACACATAAACTAGTAAGCACAAATACTTAGTAAGGATCCTGTCCTACTCGTAAAATTCATACGCAAGCATACAACATGTACACATAATAAATCATAAACATGAGTTCATCATAGCATACTAAATATCAAAGTTTCTAAGCATGCAGCATAAAGTATCTTAAGCATACCCTTCACATATAATCAATGTTTTTCAAAACAATTCCATAAAGGTATTACTTAAAAATACATCCATATCATATAGGGCCCAGTTATGTACCACATAATGCGCGTTCCCTAATGGATTGGGGTAGCGAGCCACCAACCAATTAGAGCAGGACTCTTACGTCCTACCGGAGCCATGATCTTACGTTAACATGCACCCCGGATTTGTTTAACGACCCCCTTACGAGTCGGGTACACAACTTCCAAAGTAAAATACTTATCATGTCTTTACATATATGCTAAGGAGTACTCTAAATTCACTTCTCAAGGGACACACCACTCTTCAAGGGTGTTTCTGATCCCATAGGGACACACCACACAACATAAGGGTGTTCTTGATCCCATACTTAGTGGAGTATCCTTTCAAGCATTTTAACATACACATCACATGCAATCTCATAAGGGTGCCCTATGGGCTATAAGACATGCTCATATATAGATCATAATTCAACCACTTAAACATACTTATATATATGACAAGATTGGTCACATAGATCATACTCATATCATAGGAAGTGGTAGCATGCTAAAAGTTAAAGTTTTCCAATCAAACATTCCATTTAAACATCACATACATATACATATCATCATCCCCAACATAAGCATATTCCATAGGGTAGTTTAACCTTCACAAACCCTAATCTTAGGGTGTTGGCCGAAAGTCATAGGGTAGGGGAAATTAGGGTTTTTGCAATAAAACATTCACACAGACATTTATACAAACACCTTGTATACACTATCTTACAATACACTAAGCATGGATATATATTATAGGATAATTCAACCCTCACAAACCCTAGTTCCCATGCCTTGGCCGAAACCCATCCAACCCTAAACCCTAGTTTTTGTCATCACAAAATGAAGGGACACAACATATATGTATACTCTAAGTTCCAAGGGGTCTTCTCATGTATCAAGGAGTAACCAAGGTCTCCTCTTTGAGGTTGGCCGAAACCTATACAAGGGAAAAACCCTAGGTTTTGTTCACAACATTTTGAAGGAAACAACATATACATATACCCTAAGTTCCAAGGGGTCTTCTCATGTATTAAGGAGTAACCAAGGCCTTCCCCTAAGGGGTGGCCGAAACTCATCAAGGGGAAAATCCCCATTTTCGAAACAATCAAGGAGAAGAAGAAAAAAGAACAAACATACAATGACCATTACACTGCAGGCGAGGGGATACTTACATCCTTTCGCTTGAATTCTCCTTCTCTTACTCCTTAGGGTACCCTTGGTTGAAGGAGAAATGAGAATTTCCCTTGTTAGACTTCTCTAGCACTCTTGGCCCTAGTAGAGGGCAAGATCCTTGAATGGTTCCTCTTCCTTCCAATTCCCTAGGGTTAGAACCCTAGGGTGCACTTTTCGAAATTGGAAAGGGAGAAGAAGGGCTCTAGGTTTTCGAAAATTGAAGTGGGGAAGAAGAAGAAGAAATGTAACTTCTTTCTCCCTCTCTTATTTATACTCTTCTCATGAAGGGACATGTCTCTTCACTTCCCTATCTTTAACAAGCATGTTTCTTATTCTCTCAACGTGAAACATGGCTTGGTGCAATGGTTAAGACATTGTTAGTGCAACTAGGAGGTTAAAGGTTCAATCCCTGCTTCCTCCTTTCTACATCTTCTTTTTATTACATTTTGCACTAATCTATATCAAAGCCCATTAAACCAAGCTCATCATAACATTTCATAATAATAATATTTCATGAATTCATAATATTTCATATGGGAAAATTTTGGGGTGTTACAATCCTCCATACCTTATAAAAAGTTCGTCCCGAACTTTAAAATAATTCCGGATACTTTAATCGTATTGCCTCCTCTCGTTCCCATGTGGCTTCTTCGAATTATTCGTTCCGCCACAGAACCTTTACTAAGGGTACTTCCTTGTTCCTTAGCTTTTTGACTTCCCGATCTAGGATCTGAATAGGTCGGCGTTCGGAACTTAGGTTCTCTTGATCTTGTACTGGTTGGGGCTCTATCATCTGATTCACATCAGAGGTACATTTCCTGAGCATTGATACATGGAAGACATTGTGGATAGCCGACATTTCTGGCGGTAACTCCAGTTCGTAGGCCACTTTGCCTACCCGTCTCAGGATCTGATACGGTCCCACATATCTCGGACTCAGCTTCCCTTTCTTCCCGAATCTCATCACCCCTTTCATAGGGGCCACTTTAAGGAATACTGAATCCCCAACCTCAAACTCTAATGGTCTGCGTGGCTTGTCAGCGTAGCTTTTTTGCCAACTCTGAGCAGTCTCTATCCTCTGGCAGATATTCTTTATAGCCTGAGTGATTTCATCTATAATATTAGTCTGGAGTCCCATCTCCTTCTTTTCACCACTCTCAAGCCAGCATATAGGAGATCTGCATTTCCTTCCGTATAGTGCTTCATACGGTGCCATCCCGATAGTAGCCTGATAACTGTTGTTATTGTTAGTGATATGAGAGAAGTGTCCTAAGGCAATCGCCTTATGATGTAAACATTTATATTAATAAATGATAATTCACTATTTGAGTATACATGTTTTGTGTATTTGATTGGGATCTTAAACTCATCTACTGAATGTCCGCAATACAACTCACAGCATAAGAGAATTTGTGATGGGATCACAACTAGTGATTATCTCTAATGTGCAATTGTGAAGTATTGAAATTATCCCTAGTCGATGAATTGATAAAAACGGACACTATCAATTCTGTTGAGACTAGCATGGGTTATTCTCTAATCAGCTGATTCTCACTGGCTGGTGACATTGGGATGTCCGGAGATAAACATGGATGCTAGTTAAGGGAACTAGTTCATTGGAGTGACTAGCTGTAAGACTTCATATGGGAATCTACATGTAGATATGTCAATGAAGTTCTTACTGCAGCTTAAGTGCGATGTTCCTTTGACTTGCGGTGTTCAAGTCATCTTGGTCATGGAGACTTATACTTTAACATCTTAAGCAAGCATCTCCAAGGAGGTGTGGACCCAGGATGATTGGGTATAAGCCGAAGTGCTCGAAGATGTTTGAACAACCTACAAAGGATTCACCACTCCTTGCGAGGAGATGTATACCCAGGCCTATCGTCGGATTGTTACTCAAAACCTCTGGCCAGAGTAGATCATGTTTAGAGTGCGAGTCTCTTAAATACATGAGAGTAATTAGAAATCCAAAGGACGAGAAAGACACTACTTGGGCTAGGTGTGACGTAGTCAGCCTAGTGGGGACTGACACATATAGACCGTGTCCTGAACCAAGTGGGTATAAGGTGGTGAAGGGAATGGGGCACGATTCATTAGAGCTGCTGAAGGGTTTCAGAATAATTTCTTCTGAGGTCAAACCGTTGATCTTTCGATTAATTGGGGGTCATGATGTACTACTAGGTGCCACTCATGATCGTTCTATAATTAGTTGATTATAGACGGCCAACATAAATCGAAAGCCTATTTAGTCACACGCACTACGAGTAATCGAAGGGATTTAAAACGAGTTGAAAATTGGATTTTCCGATCAAGAGAAATAAGTCGAATCTGAATTTATCAGAGACGCAATGGAAGCTAAAAATGGCTAAGTCTTTTGAAGGCTTATTGGGCGAATTAAATGAGTTTAATTCGCGATGGGATCGGCTTGGTTTGGCCGGCCAAAGAGGGTGTCCACCCTCTTGGTTTGGCCGGCCATTAAAAGGGGATAAACCAATTTAATTGGTTTAATTAATAAAATAAATCTAGCGCGATTTGTTTTATGAATTATGGATAAATAAATTGATATATAAAGAAATTTATATAAAGAGATTTATAATGAAATTTGTAGAAATTTATTCTTTTTATGGAAATTAAAATGAACCAAGAATTGGTTTAATTTTAATTTATAAAATCAATTATGAATTGATTTATCCATGATAAGAAAATTTTATACAAATTTTATTCCATAATTAAAAGAGAGAAGTATTAGTTTTATTATAAAATTAGTTATAATAAAACTTGGTTTAAACGGAATAATTCATAAGAGAATTTATAGGATAAATTTGTTATGAAAATTCCGTTAAGAGGGAGACTTGGCAAGGGAGAGGTTACTATATAAAGGAACCAAAGGCAAGCCTTGAATTCCAATCAATAGAGTAATCAAGAGATTAATTCTCTCCCTCTCTCTCTCTTATTCTCTTCCTTCCCTTCTCTTCCCCTTAGGGCCGGCGCCCCTTGTTCCTCTTAGGGCCGGCGCCCCAAGCTCCCATTAGGGCCGGCGCACCATCCACCCACTAGGGTTGGCGTGAGCAACAACAACCAAGGAAGAGTCGAAGAAGAAGAAGAAGCGGATCGCGATTCCTTCCTTCTTTTCTCGGAATTTTGATTCCGTTAATTTGGTGGTTAGTTTCCTATCTTTTCTCTTATTCTTCTAGTTGTGCCTTTATAGAATCTAGTAGTTCTCATCGGCACAAAACTCGTGACTTTGCAAAGTCATCCCAAAGAGAACTCGGCGTGGACGCGAATAGAGGCGAAACTTCCAAGGGACGCTACGGTTGGATCTCGTCCCTTACTTCGAGTTACACGAGGTACTTAGTAAATTAGTTTACTTTTCCGCAAAGTTTTAATTTATGATTATGTCAACACATCATAAGGTTGCATGCTAGATACGTGGTTAAAATAATTTAGGAAATTATTTTATGCTAATTCTTCCGCTGCACGTAAAAATTTAAAATTTTACGAACCCGTATCCTTGTCGACATGCACCCGGTCCCAACAGTGGTATCAGAGCCGGTTAGTGTTCGACATAATCATATAATTGTTTTGCGGAACACTTTGTCATAATCTCAATTTTGGAAAAATTTTTAATTATGGAAACTTTTGAATTATAATAAATTTTAGATTTAGGAATTTCTAAGTTTGGAAATCCTCATGAAATTTCGCAAACTTTTGAAATATCCTAGTTTCTAAAAATTTTATAATAATTGTGAAAACTTCCCATCTTTGTAAATTTTCTAATTTTGGAAATTTTCTATTTTAGAAATTTTCCAACTTTGGAAATATGTAAGTTTTCTTTGTAACAAAAACTTACAATTATTCTGAAAACCAATTTATGAAATCTCGCAATTTTGGGCACTTTCTTTTAAGAAAGTCTAGACAAATTCATGGACAGTTAATTGACAATTAAATTTGAATTGGTCTTTAAATTGACAACAAAATTCTTTATTTTGGATTGAGCCTCGGGGAGCCGTCCAATTTAAAGCTAGTTGTTGTAATTTAATTTCCCAATTTTTAATTGAAATTGTCATGTTTGATTTGGATTGAGCCTCGGGGAGCCGTCCAATTGGATTTACAACAAATTATTTTTCTTTGGGTATCTGAGCCTCGGGGAGCCACCCTTAGAAAATGATTTGTTGTAATTAATTAAATCCATGAATAAAATATGATTTAAGAGGTGATGCTCTTACATATTGTTGTCTCCAAAATTAATTAGGAAATGGTTTCCTATAGAGTTTTCTTAAATGAGATTTTCATGAAAGTAATATGTCGTTGAATTAAGGGAATTGCCTCTTAATTTAATAAGATTTGATTTAGAGAAATCAAAGACTTAAACATATTATTTCCGAAATTGATTATGACAATTTAGGAAATTGTTTCCCAAAACAATTCCTTTAATATAGTATGAGATTAGAATGAGGAAATCCGGTTCCTAATTCAATTAGTGAGACTTGATAACTTAAGTCACATACATACTTTATTAAGGAAATCGTTAGTCATGACGTAATGTCATGAATGTGCTTAGAATAGAAAAAGATGAGACCCAAAACCCCTTACAAAATATTAAGGCTAACACCTTCCATTAATATGGTTAGAACCGGAGTTTTGTTTCTCGTTTGGGTTGATGGACACATCCATGCCCGACTTGAACCTCAACATGTTCAAACCATGGAATTAGTTTATGAATAATATAGTTGGAGTCAGAGGTCAATCCTTAGTTTTGGTTGTTGGACACATCCAAGCCTGACTAAACGGTTGAATGAGCTCCAACCATATTAAAACTATTTCTTGATTAATGGGTCAGCCTTAAGCTTGGAGCATCGATTTGTTGTGCCACAGCCAAGGTCGATGTAAAGAGAGGTGCAGTTGGGTGCTATGTATAATGTTACATACTTGTTAATGAGTTAACAACCCAATGATTTATGCAAACATTCAATTAGTTGATAGCATAAAGTGATAGTTACATATATGTGATATGTAATCGGTATAATTACCTACCTTCATAGCTAAGAATAACTTGATGGCCACAGCCATGGTGGTTCTTATCTATGGTTGGATATCAACCTATTTGGAGATGTTCCTACGATCTCCCGAATTGATAAAAAGGGTTATTCAATTTGAAAAATAAATAGGATTTTTTAATTAATGTATATTGATACATTCTTTAATCAATCTTCTCACATAAACTCAATTTGTATTTCTAGGATAATCACTCGATAATGTCTTCTCTAAACTTGCGTTCCATTTTGGACACCAATAAACTGACTGGGCCGAACTTCATGGACTGGCTTCGAAACCTAAGGATAGTCCTTAAGGCAGAGAAGCTTGCTTATGTCCTTGAAGATCAACTTCCCAACCATCCTCCAGAAAATGCAACTCCAGACCAATTGTTGGCCTATCAGAAACATGTGACCGATTCTAAACTTGCGAGTTGCATTATGCTAGCCTCTATGGTACCTGAGCTGCAAAAGCAGCATGAGCATATGGATGCTTATACCATCACTTCT
This sequence comes from Boesenbergia rotunda, assembly GCA_024364735.1. Taxonomy (NCBI): domain Eukaryota; kingdom Viridiplantae; phylum Streptophyta; class Magnoliopsida; order Zingiberales; family Zingiberaceae; genus Boesenbergia; species Boesenbergia rotunda. The sequence goes on from JAGFNQ010004847.1 coordinate 276,233, forward strand.
ATCTTCATGAGTTGTTTGAAGAGCAGGCGAGATTCGAAAGGTTCGAAGTCTCCTGACTCCTCTTCACCACTAAGATGCAGGAAGGCACTTCTGCCTCGCAGTTTGTGTTAAAGATGTTGGGGTATATTGAGCGACTGAGCGCACTCGGTTTTGCAATGGATCATGAACTAAGTATTGACTTAATTCTGAATTGTTTGCCCAAAAGTTATTCACAATTTGTGATGAACTATCGGATGAACAAACTAGAGACCACCATTCCTAAGTTGCTCAATCTGCTGAAGACTGTAGAGCCTTCTGTAAAGCTGGATCAAAAGGCGATACTGTTAGTTGGTTCTTCAATGAAAGGTTCTAAGAGGAAGGCCAAAGAACAGAATAAAGGGAAGAAGAAAAAGGCCAAAAAGACTGAAAAGAAACCAAAAGGAACATGCCATCATTGTGGCAAGGAGGGTCACTGGCGAAGAAACTGCAAGGTTTATCTTGAGTCCTTGAAGAATAAGGCATCCGATGCCCCATCCTTTTCAAGTATCTTCGTTATTGAATGTCACTCTATTTCCTCAAATACCTGGGTACTTGATACTGGGTGTAGCTCACATATATGTAATGACATAAAGGGGCTAAGGAATAAAAGAAGACTCGTCAAGGGAGAAGCAAATTTACGAGTTGGAAATGGAGCAAAGGTTGTTGCTAATTACATCGGAACATATTTGCTAAAGCTCCTGACTGGACGTGTCTTAGAATTGGATAATTGTTATTTAGTTCCTTCGTTAATAAAGAACATTGTATCTATTTCATGTTTGAATGAAAAGGGTTATCATTTAACTTTTAGTAACAATTGTTGTTACATAACTTTAAATGACATTCTTTATGGGAATGGAACTTTGTGCAATGACATCTACACGATAGATTTATCCAGTGACGTTTTCAATATCGAAGTTAGCAACAAACGTGCTCGAATAGATAATCGAATAGACTCCTACACGTGGCACTGTCGTCTTGGCCATATAAGTAAGAAACGCATGACCGAATTACACCGATGTGGAATTTTGGAATCATTTGAACCCGGTTCATTTGATACATACGAATCATGCTTAATAGGCAAGATGACCAAATTACCCTTTTCCGGAAAAGGTAATCCAGTGGAAGAATTGCTTGGTCTAATACATACCGATGTATGTGGACCAATGTCAACTCTAGCACAAGGAGGCTATAGCTACTTCATCACCTTTATCGATGATCACTCACGATTCGGGTATGTGTTCTTGATGAAACACAAATCTGAAGCTTTTGAGATATTCAAAGAGTTCAGAAATGAAGTAGAGAAACAACTTGACAAAAGTATTAAAATACTTCGATCCGATCAGGGTGGTGAATGCTTGAGTCAAGAATTTCAAGATTATCTTAGGGACAATGGGATATTGTCCCAATGGACTCCGCCGTATACACCACAGCATAATGGTGTATCTGAGAGGCGTAACCGAACCTTGATGGACATGGTTAGATCCATGATGAACCATGCAACTCTTCCAAAATCCTTTTGGGGTTATGCACTTAAGACAGCTGTTTACTTGTTAAACAGAGTCCCGACCAAGGTAGTCTCTACTACTCCATATGAGATTTGGAATAGTAAGAAACCTCACTTAACTCACCTTAAGATATGGGGTTGTCCTGCTTATGTGAAGCGGACTATATCAGACAAATTGGATGCTAAGTCTGATAAATGTCTATTTATTGGGTACCCTAAGGAAACGAAGGGTTACCAATTCTATCATCCCTTGGAACAAAAGGTGTTTGTTTCAAGGCATGCTGTATTTCTGGAAAAAGAATTTCTTTTACAAGAAAATAGTGGGAGTGGCATTGAACTTGATGAAGTTCAAGAAACTCCAATAGACATTACAGAGACACCAAGTCTAGGCCCTGTTAGTGATATGAGAGAAGTGTCCTAAGGCAATCGCCTTATGATTGTAAACATTTATTTTAATAAATGATAATTCATTATTTGAGTATACATGTTTGTATTTGATTGGGATCTTAAACTCATATACTGAATGTCCGCCATACAATTCACAGCATAAGAGAATTTGTGATGGGATCACAACTAGTGATTATCTCTAAATGTGCAAATGTGAATTGTTGGAAATATCCCTAGTCGATGAATTGATAAATACGGACATTATCAATTCTGTTGAGACTAGCATGGGTTATTCTCTATTCAGCTGATTCTCACTGGCTGGTGACATTGGGATGTCCGGAGATAAACATGGATGCTAGTTAAGGGAACTAGTTCATTGGAGTGACTAGCTGTAAGACTTCATATGGGAATCTACATGTAGATATATCAATGAAGATCTTACTGCGGCTTAAGTGCGATGTTCCTTTGACTTGCGGTGTTCAAGTCATCTTGGTCATGGAGACTTATACTTTGACATCTTAAGCAAGCATCTCCAAGGAGGTGTGGACCCAGGATGATCGGGTATAAGCCGAAGTGCCCGAAGATGTTTGAACAGCCTACAAAGGATTCACCACTCCTTGCGAGGAGATGTATACCCAGGCCTATCGTCGGATTGTTACTCAAAGCCTCTGGCTAGAGCATATCATGTTAAGAGTGCGAGTCTCTTAAATACATGAGAGTAATTAGAAATCCAAAGGACGAGAAAGACACTACTTGGGCTAGGTGTGACGTAGTCAGCCTAGTGGGGACTGACACCATTGACCGTGTCCTGAACCAAGTGGGTATAAGGTGGTGAAGGGAATGGGGCACGATTCATTAGATCTGCTGAAGGGTTTCAGAATAATTTCTTCTGAGGTCAAACCGTTGATTTTTCGATTAATTGGGGATCATGATGTACTACTAGGTGCCACTCATGATCGTTCTATAATTAGTTAAATTATAGACGGCCAACATAAATCGAAAGCCTATTTAGTCACACGCACTACGAGTAATCTGAGGGATTTAAAATGAGTTGAAAATTAGATTTTCCGATCAAGAGAAATAAGTCGAATCTGAGTTAGTCAGAGGCGCAATGGAAGCTAAAATGGTTAGGTCTTTTGAAGGTTTTTTGGGCAAATTAAATGAGTTTAATTCGCGGCGGTTCGGGTTGGTTTGGCCGGCCAAAGAGGGTGTCAAAACCCCCTTTGGTGGCCGGCCAATGAAGAGGAGAAAACCAATAAATTTTGGTTTAATTAATAAAATAAGTCTAATGCGATTTATTTTATAAATTATGGATAAATAAATTTGTATAAAGAAATTTATATAAATAAAATTTATAGAAATTTATTCTTTTATGGAAGATTAAAATAATCCATGAATTGGTTTATTTTAATTTTATAAAATCAATTATGAATTGATTTTTCATAATAAGAAAGTTTATAAATTTCTTATAAAATTTATTCCATAATTTAAAGAGAAGAAGAATTAGTTTTATTATAAATTAGTTTATAATAAAGACTCGGTTTAAACGGAATAATTAATAAGAAAATTTATAAGATAAATTTCTTATAACTAATTCCGTTAATTCCGTTAATTCGGTTTAGAGGGAGACTTAGCAAAGGAGTTGCTACTATATAAAGGAACCAAAGGCTAGCCCTTATTCCTAATTAAGAGATTAATTATTCTCTCCCTCTCTCTCTCTTAATCTCTTCTCTCTTCTCTTCTTCCCTCTCTTGCCTAGGGCCGGCGCCCACCCTAGAGGATTAGGGCCGGCGCACAAAGGACCCCTTGGAGGAGGCCGTGAGCTTTAAGAAGAAGAAGGAGAACCCGAATACGAAGAAGAAGAAGCGGATAGCGACTCCTCTCTTCTCGGAATTCGATTCCGTTACTTCGTTGGTTAGTTTCCTATCTTTCCTCTCTTGTTCATCTAGTTGTGCCTTCCGAGAATCTAGTAGTTCTCGTCGGCACAAAACTCGTGACTTTGCGAAGTCATCCCGAAGAGAACTCGGCGTGGACGCGAATAGAGGCGGAGCTTCCAAGGGACGCTACGGTTGGATCTCGTCCCTTACTTCGAGCTACGAGAGGTACTTGGTAAATTTGTTTACTTTTCCGCAAAGTTTTATTTTATGATTATGTCAACACAATGTAAGGTTGCATGCTAGATACGAAGTTAAAATAATTTAGGAAATTATTTTATGCAAACTCTTCCGCTGCACGTAAAAATTTTGAATTTTACGAACTCGTATCCTTGTCGACATGCACCCGGTCCCAACAGGCCAACAACCGATAATTCATAGTGATGAGCTATCTGTTGAACCTAAAACAACACCACCTCTTCGTAGGTCTGATAGGGCACGCAATATTCCAGAGAGATATGGATTTCTCGTAAGTGAATCGAACGACGTGTTATTCATAAGCGATGATGAACCTATCAGTTATGAAGATGTCCTGAAAGTTCAGAAAGGGACAAATGGCTTGAGGCCATGAAGTCGGAAATGGATTCCATGTACGAAAATCAAGTATGGGACTTGGTTAACCCACCCGAAGGGATTATGCCCATAGCGTGCAAGTGGGTTTTCAAGAAGAAAACCGACATGGAAGGTTATTATGCTTAAATCCATTCGGATGCTCCTGGCCATAGCAGCTCATTATGATTATGAGATATGGCAAATGGATGTGAAAATAACTTTCCTTAATGGAAACTTGCTTGAGGATGTATACATCATACAACCTAAAGGTTTCACATCGGTTGACAAAACCAAAATATGCAAGCTTCGGCGATCCGTATATGGACTGAAGCAAGCATCCAGGAGCTGGAATATCCGTTTTGATGAGACAATCAAAGAGTTTGATTTCTCACAAAATCCTGATGAACCTTGTGTGTACAAGAAGGTTAGTGGGAGTGCAGTCGTATTCCTAGTATTATATGTCGATAACATATTAATTATAGGAAACGATATATCAGTTTTATAGACAGTTGAAATTTGGTTGTCCAAAACTTTCTCCATGAAAGACCTGGGAGAAGCAACCTATATCCATGGGATTAGAATCTATAGAGATAGATCAAAACGGTTGCTTGGTCTTTCGCAGTCTACATATATAGACCGAGTGCTAAAAGGTTTAGCATGTCGGAATCCAAGAAAGGTTACCTTCCCATCAGGCATGGGATCAACCTTTCAAAGTCTATGTGTCCGCACACAGAAGACGAGAGGATTTGCATGAATAAGATTTCCTATGCATCCGCAATAGGATCTATCATGTATGCTATGTTATGTACTTGACCCGATGTATCGTATGCTTTGAGCGTCACAAGCAGATACCAGTTGGATCCAGGAATGGATCATTGGGCGGTTGTCAAGACAATCCTTAAGTACTTAAGAAGAACTAAGGATGTGTTCCTGATATATGGAGAAGGAGATATGGTAATACGTGGGTATACGGATGTCAGTTTCCAGACAGATAAGGATGACTCCAAATCACAGTCTGGATACGTGTTTACTTTGAATGGAGGCGCAATAAGTTGGAAGAGTTCCAAACAAGACACCGTAGCGGATTATACCACGGAAGCAGTTTGGATCAAGAAGTTTGTTTCGAAACTTGGTGAGGTTCCAACCATTGATGAAGCAGTGTCGGTTTACTACGACAACAATGGAGCTATTGCACAAGCAATGGAACCAAGGTCTCATCAGCGATTCAAACACATGCTTCGCTGCTATCATCTGATCAGAGAGATTATAAGTAGGAATGACATACAAATTGAGAGGGTTCCCACTGAAAGGAATATAGCGGATCCTTTAACTAAGGCCTTGCCTCAAAGCAAGTTTGAGAGACATGTTAGAGCCTAAGGTATTGGATACCGTAGCGATTGACATTAGGCCAAGTGGGAGTTTGTTTGTGATATGAGAGAAGTGTCCTAAGGCAATCGCCTTATGATGTAAACATTTATATTAATAAATGATAATTCACTATTTGAGTATACATGTTTTGTGTATTTGATTGGGATCTTAAACTCATCTACTGAATGTCCGCAATACAACTCACAGCATAAGAGAATTTGTGATGGGATCACAACTAGTGATTATCTCTAATGTGCAATTGAGAAGTATTGAAATTATCCCTAGTCGATGAATTGATAAAAACGGACACTATCAATTCTGTTGAGACTAGCATGGGTTATTCTCTAATCAGCTGATTCTCACTGGCTGGTGACATTGGGATGTCCGGAGATAAACATGGATGCTAGTTAATGGAACTAGTTCATTGGAGTGACTAGCTGTAAGACTTCATATGGGAATCTATATGTAGATATGTCAATGAAGTTCTTACTGCAGCTTAAGTGCTATGTTCCTTTGACTTGCGGTGTTCAAGTCATCTTGGTCATGGAAACTTATACTTTAACATCTTAAGCAAGCATCTCCAAGGAGGTGTGGACCCAGGATGATTGGGTATAAGCCGAAGTGCTCGAAGATGTTTGAACAACCTACAAATGATTCACCACTCCTTGCGAGGAGATGTATACCCAGGCCTATCATCGGATTGTTACTCAAAACCTCTGGCCAGAGTAGATCATGTTTAGAGTGCGAGTCTCTTAAATACATGAGAGTAATTAGAAATCCAAAGGACGAGAAAGACACTACTTGGGCTAGGTGTGACGTAGTCAGCCTAGTGGGGACTGACACATATAGACCGTGTCCTGAACCAAGTGGGTATAAGGTGGTGAAGGGAATGGGGCACGATTCATTAGAGCTGCTGAAGGGTTTCAGAATAATTTCTTCTGAGGTCAAACCGTTGATCTTTCGATTAATTGGGGGTCATGATGTACTACTAGGTGCCACTCATGATCGTTCTATAATTAGTTGATTATAGACGGCCAACATAAATCGAAAGCCTATTTAGTCACACGCACTACGAGTAATCCGAGGGATTTAAAACGAGTTGAAAATTGGATTTTCCGATCAAGAGAAATAAGTCGAATCTGAATTTATCAGAGGCGCAATGGAAGCTAAAAATGGCTAAGTCTTTTGAAGGCTTATTGGGCGAATTAAATGAGTTTAATTCGCGATGGGATCGGCTTGGTTTGGCCGGCCAAAGAGGGTGTCCACCCTCTTGGTTTGGCCGGCCATTAAAAGGGGATAAACCAATTTAATTGGTTTAATTAATAAAATAAATCTAGCGCGATTTGTTTTATGAATTATGGATAAATAAATTGATATATAAAGAAATTTATATAAAGAGATTTATAAAGAAATTTGTAGAAATTTATTCTTTTTATGGAAATTAAAATGAACCAAGAATTGGTTTAATTTTAATTTATAAAATCAATTATGAATTGATTTATCCATGATAAGAAAATTTTATACAAATTTTATTCCATAATTAAAAGAGAGAAGTATTATTTTTATTATAAATTAGTTATAATAAAACTTGGTTTAAACGGAATAATTCATAAGAGAATTTATAGGATAAATTTGTTATGAAAATTCCATTAAGAGGGAGACTTGGCAAGGGAGAGGTTACTATATAAAGGAACCAAAGGCAAGCCTTGAATTCCAATCAATAGAGTAATCAAGAGATTAATTCTCTCCCTCTCTCTCTCTTATTCTCTTCCTCCCTTCTCTTCCCCTTAGGGCCGGCGCCCTTGTTCCTCTTAGGGCCGGCGCCCCAAGCTCCCATTAGGGCCGGCGCACCATCCACCCACTAGGGTTGGCGTGAGCAACAACAACAAGGAAGAGTCGAAGAAGAAGAAGAAGCGGATCGCATTCCTCCTTCTTTCTCGGAATTTTGATTCCGTTATTTGGTGGTTAGTTTCCTATCTTTTCTCTTATTCTTCTAGTTGTGCCTTTAGAGAATCTAGTAGTTCTCATCGGCACAAAACTCGTGACTTTGCAAAGTCATCCCAAAGAGAACTCGGCGTGGACGCGAATAGAGGCGAAGCTTCCAAGGGACGCTACGGTTGGATCTCATCCCTTACTTCGAGTTACGCGAGGTACTTAGTAAATTAGTTTACTTTTCCGCAAAGTTTTAATTTATGATTATGTCAACACATCATAAGGTTGCATGCTAGATACGTGGTTAAAATAATTTAGGAAATTATTTTATGCTAATTTTTCCGCTGCACGTAAAAATTTAAAATTTTACGAACCCGTATCCTTGTCGACATGCACCCGGTCCCAACAGTGGTATTAGAGCCGGTTAGTGTTCGACATAATCATATAATTGTTTTGCGGAACACTTTGTCATAATCTCAATTTTGAAAAAATTTTTAATTATAGAAACTTTCCAATTATAATAAATTTTAGATTTAGGAATTTCTAAGTTTGGAAATCCTCATGAAATTTCGCAAACTTTTTAAATATCCTAGTTTCTAAAAATTTTATAATAATTGTGAAAACTTCCCATCTTTGGAAATTTTCCTATTTTGGAAATTTTCTATTTTAGAAATTTTCCAACTTTGGAAATATGTAAGTTTTCTTTGTAACAAAAACTTACAATTATTCTGAAAACCAATTTATGAAATCTCACAATTTTGGGCACTTTCTTTTAAGAAAGTCTAGACAAATTCATGGACAGTAATTGACAATTAAATTTGAATTGGTCTTTAAATTGACAACAAAATTCTTTATTTTGGATTGAGCCTCGGGGAGCCGTCCAATTTAAAGCTAGTTGTTGTAATTTAATTTCCCAATTTTTAATTGAAATTGTCATGTTTGATTTGGATTGAGCCTCGGGGAGCCGTCCAATTGGATTTACAACAAATTATTTTTCTTTGGGTATCTGAGCCTCGGGGAGCCACCCTTAGAAAATGATTTGTTGTAATTAATTAAATCCATGAATAAAATATGATTTAAGAGGTGATGCTCTTACATATTGTTGTCTCCAAAATTAATTAGGAAATGGTTTCCTATAGAGTTTTCTTAAATGAGATTTTCATGAAAGTAATATGTCGTTGAATTAAGGGAATTGCCTCTTAATTTAATAAGATTTGATTTAGAGAAATCAAAGTCTTAAACATATTATTTCCGAAATTGATTATGACAATTTAGGAAATTGTTTCCCAAAACAATTCCTTTAATAAAGTATGAAATTAGAATGAGGAAATCCGGTTCCTAATTCAATTCATGAGACTTGATAACTTAAGTCACATACATACTTTATTAAGGAAATCGTTAGTCATGACGTAATGTCATGAATGTGCTTAGAATAGAAAAAGATGAGACCCAAAACCCCTTACAAAATATTAAGGCTAACACCTTCCATTAATATGGTTAGAACCGGAGTTTTGTTTCTCGTTTGAGTTGATGGACACATCCATGCCCGACTTGAACCTGAACATGTTCAAACCATGGAATTAGTTTATGAATAATATAGTTGGAGTCAGAGGTCAATCCTTAGTTTTGGTTGTTGGACACATCCAAGCCTGACTAAACGGTTGAATGAGCTCCAACCATATTAAAACTATTTCTTGATTAATGGGTCAGCCTTAAGTTTGGAGCATCGATTTGTTGTGCCACAGCCAAGGTCGATGTAAAGAGAGGTGCAGTTGGGTGCTATGTATAATGTTACATACTTGTTAATGAGTTAACAACCCAATGATTTATGAAAATATTCAATTAGTTGATAGCATAAAGTGATAGTTACATATATGTGATATGTAATCGGTATAATTACCTACCTTCATAGCTAAGAATAACTTGATGGCCACAGCCATGGTGGTTCTTATCTATGGTTGGATATCAACCTATTTGGAGATGTTCCTACGATCTCCCGAATTGATAAAAAGGGTTATTCAATTTGAAAAATAAATAGGATTTTTTAATTAATGTATATTGATACATTCTTTAATCAATCTTCTCACATAAACTCAATTTGTATTTCTAGGATAATCACTCGATAATGTCTTCTCTAAACTTGCGTTCCATTTTGGACACCAATAAACTGACTGGGCCGAACTTCATGGACTGGCTTCGAAACCTAAGGATAGTCCTTAAGGCAGAGAAGCTTGCTTATGTCCTTGAAGATCAACATCCCAACCATCCTCCAGAAAATGCAACTCCAGACCAATTGTTGGCCTATCAGAAACATGTGACCGATTCTGAACTTGCGAGTTGCATTATGCTAGCCTCTATGGTACCTGAGCTGCAAAAGCAGCATGAGCATATGGATGCTTATACCATCATCTTCTATCTTCATGAGTTGTTTGAAGAGCAGGCGAGATTCGAAAGGTTCGAAGTCTCCAGACTCCTCTTCACCACTAAGATGCAGGAAGGCACTTCTGCCTCGCAGTTTGTGTTAAAGATGTTGGGGTACATTAAGCAACTGAGCGCACTCGGTTTTGCAATGGATCATGAACTAAGTATTGACTTAATTCTGAATTGTTTGCCCAAAAGTTATTCACAATTTGTGATGAACTATCGGATGAACAAACTAGAGACCACCATTCCTAAGTTGCTCAACCTGCTGAAGACTGTAGAGCCTTCTGTAAAGCTGGATCAAAAGGCGATACTGTTAGTTGGTTCCTCAAAGAAAGGTTCTAAGAGGAAGGCCAAAGAACAGAATAAAGGGAAGAAGAAAAAGGCCAAAAATACTGAAAAGAAACCAAAAGGAACTTGCCATCATTGTGGCAAGGAGGGTCACTGGCGAAGAAACTGCAAGGTTTATCTTGAGTCCTTGAAGAAGAAGGCATCCGATGCCCCATCCTCTTCAGTTATCTTCAGTCCCCACTAGGCTGACTACGTCACACCCAGCCCAAGTCCGGATAGTAAACAACCTCCTTCTCGGTGGAGAAACCTCTCCACAACGTTTTAATCAAGGATATAGTTTAAGCACAAAGAAATATAAGAAGGACCTTACTCAGCACTTAGCAATGACAAGAACACAGTAAGCTCCCTCTGAGCTCCACCCAGCGACGATCTCACGCAAGAACCCTTTCCCCGTGTCTTCTCGCTGTTGGACTCGAAGCTTCTTGTTCCTTCCTCCAAGTGCTCAAGCAAAGGCTGGTTGCTTCAAAGATCAGAGTAGCTTTCTCAAGAGTGGATGATCAACAAGGAGCACAAGCACGCAGCAAGTAATCACAGCTCAAAACCAAGGCAACAACTTCTTCTCCTTGCTCTGCTTCACATCGCTCCTTTTGTTTCCCTCTTGAACGCCAGGTGACACCATCTCCCTGCAGCTTCCAGCTGCTCACCTGCAACCACCAACCACCACTGAGCTCTTCTGGACTCCCTGAGCTTCCCTCAGACCAGCCCCAGTCAGCAGCTCCAGCCAGCGCCAGTGCCCGTTGCAACCTGAGATGGAAAAACAAACAAACCTGTTGGATCGAGAAAACCGATAGAGGGGGGGGTGAATATCGGTAAATTTTTGGATTTACGTAAAGAGCACGTACGCAGCGGAAATAAAGACAAAAATAATCGCAGCACAAAGACACAGTCGATTTACTTGGTTCGGAGCCTGTGTCGACTCCTACTCCAAGGCCCACGGTCGTTGACCGTTTACTTTGGGCAATTCTATATAAGCGCAAAATCAGTTTACAAGAATAGATTTACAAGTATAGCACTATCAAAATAAAAGGAACTCTTCTTTTACCGACGTCCGGTTGTAGGTTGACTTTCCGGAGTAGCAGGACGTCATCGGCTCGAGTTGGGCAGTTTCTGGAGCAAGGTGTGAGCACAGAAGAGCGTGGAAGCGTTGAGTGAATTGATGTTTGAAGCCTGGGGTCGAGGGCCCTTTATATAGGGCCTGGGGGCGCCCGAGACGTCGGGGGCGCCCCCCACGTGGCCTCTGATCCGCAGAGCTCTCGGTCAGCGTCTATCCTCTGGATCCGCTTTGACCGGGGTGCCCGGAGCGCTCGGGGCGCCCGCATTGACCAGTCAACGCCTTATCTTCTCGGCTTCGCAGGTGCGCGGGTTCGGGTTGTGCTTGGGGGCGCCCGCAGCGCAGGGGGCGCCCGGGAGCATCGTGGGCGCCCGGGAGCAGCGTGGGCGCCCGGGAGCACGGGGGCACCCGGGTCAGCGCGACCCAGCCTGCATTCGAACTGCCTTGACTTTACTTGTTTTGTATTGCCCATGGGGGCGCCCGGGACACTCCGGGCGCCCTACTCAGCTACTACCTCACTCCTTTGAGGCTATCTGAGCTGCAGACACTCCTTCCTTTGGTCCTACATTCAGGGTTAGTCCAAAACACAATAAAGTAATAAAATATTTGATTATACAGCCTTAGCTGTCTTGGTTCTGACTTTGGTCTCCAAAATGGAGCCGTAGGTCGAACCGACGCCTACTGTTTCCTCGACGGGGAACGCGTCCTCACCTACTCCTCTCGGGAGAGTTTACCTGATGCCAACCGTTCCTCTGGTTGGACTTTTGCCTGACGGTCCTTTGTCAGGTCTTGGATGCCGAGCTGTCCTTCGCCCGGAGCCTAGCATTCCTTCGCTAGGGCTTGGATACTGGCTGTCCTTCGCCAGTTGCCTAGCAGTCCTTTGCTAGGGCTTCAGTCCCAGGCTGTCCTTCGCCTGGAGCCTAGTAGTCCTTCGCTAGGGCTTGATACTGGCAGTCCTAGCGAAGGATTATGCTAGCCTCTATGGTACCTGAGCTGCAAAAGCAGCATGAGCATATGGATGCTTATACCATCATCTTCTATCTTCATGAGTTGTTTGAAGAGCAGGCGAGATTCGAAAGGTTCGAAGTCTCCAGACTCCTCTTCACCACTAAGATGCAGGAAGGCACTTCTGCCTCGCAGTTTGTGTTAAAGATGTTGGGGTACATTAAGCAACTGAGCGCACTCGGTTTTGCAATGGATCATGAACTAAGTATTGACTTAATTCTGAATTGTTTGCCCAAAAGTTATTCACAATTTGTGATGAACTATCGGATGAACAAACTAGAGACCACCATTCCTAAGTTGCTCAACCTGCTGAAGACTGTAGAGCCTTCTGTAAAGCTGGATCAAAAGGCGATACTGTTAGTTGGTTCCTCAAAGAAAGGTTCTAAGAGGAAGGCCAAAGAACAGAATAAAGGGAAGAAGAAAAAGGCCAAAAATACTGAAAAGAAACCAAAAGGAACTTGCCATCATTGTGGCAAGGAGGGTCACTGGCGAAGAAACTGCAAGGTTTATCTTGAGTCCTTGAAGAATAAGGCATCCGATGCCCCATCCTCTTCAAGTATCTTCGTTATTGAATGTCACTCTATTTCCTCAAATGCCTGGGTACTTGATACTGAGTGTAGCTCACAATAATGTAATGACATAAAGGGGCTAAGGAATAAAAGAAGACTCGTCAAGGGAGAAGCAAATTTACGAGTTGGAAATGGAGCAAAGGTTGTTGCTAATTCCATCGGAACATATTTGCTAAAGCTCCCGACTGGACGTGTCTTAGAATTGGATAATTGTTATTTAGTTCCTTCGTTAATAAAGAACATTGTATCTATTTCATGTTTGAATGAAAAGGGTTATCATTTAACTTTTAGTAACAATTGTTGTTACATAACTTTAAATGGCGTTCTTTATGGGAATGGAACTTTGTGCAATGGTATCTACACGTTAGATTTATCCAGTGACGTTTTCAATATCAAAGTTAGCAACAAACGTGCTCGAATAGATAATCGAATAGACTCCTACACGTGGCACTGTCGTCTTGGCCATATAAGTAAGAAACGCATGACCGAATTACACCGATGTGAAATTTTGGAATCATTTGAACCCGGTTCATTTGATACATGCGAATCATGCTTAAGAGGCAAGATGACCAAATTACCCTTTTCCAGAAAAGGTAATCCAGTGGGAGAATTGCTTGGTCTAATACATACCGATGTATGTGGACCAATGTCAACTCTAGCACAAGGAGGCTATAGCTACTTCATCACCTTTATCGATGATCACTCACGATTCGGGTATGTGTTCTTGATGAAACACAAATCTGAAGCTTTTGAGAAATTTAAAGAGTTCAGAAATGAAGTAGAGAAACAAATTGACAAAAGTGTTAAAATACTTCGATCCGATCAGGGTGGTGAATACTTGAGTCAAGAATTTCAAGATTATCTTAGGGACAATGGGATATTGTCCCAATGGACTCCGCCGTATACACCACAGCATAATGGTGTATCTGAGAGGCGTAACCGAACCTTGATGGACATGGTTAGATCCATGATGAACCATGCAACTCTTCCAAAATCCTTTTGGGGTTATGCACTTAAGACAGCTGTTTACTTGTTAAACAGAGTCCCGACCAAGGTAGTCTCTACTACTCCATATGAGATTTGGAATAGTAAGAAACCTCACTTAACTCACCTTAAGATATGGGGTTGTCCTGCTTATGTGAAGCGGACTATATCAGACAAATTGGATGCTAAGTCTGATAAATGTCTATTTATTGGGTACCCTAAGGAAACGAAGGGTTACCAATTCTATCATCCCTTGGAACAAAAGGTGTTTGTTTCAAGGCATGCTGTATTTCTGGAAAAAGAATTTCTTTTACAAGAAAACAGTGGGAGTGGCATTGAACTTGATGAAGTTCAAGAAACTCCAATAGACATTACAGAGACACCAAGTCTAGGCCCACAACCGATAATTCATACTGATGAGCTATCTGTTGAACCTAAAACAACACCACCTCTTCGTAGGTCTGATAGGGCACGCAATATTCCAGAGAGATATGGATTTCTCGTAAGTGAATCGAACGACATGTTACTCATAAGCGATGATGAACCTATCAGTTATGAAGATGTCCTGAAAAGTTTAGAAAGGGACAAATGACTTGAGGCTATGAAGTCGGAAATGGATTCCATGTACGAAAATCAAGTATGGGACTTGGTTAACCCACCCGAAGGGATTAAACCCATAGGGTGCAAGTGGGTTTTCAAGAAGAAAACCGACATGGAAGGTAATTATGTTTAAATCCATTCGGATGCTCCTGGCCATAGCAGCTCATTATGATTATGAGATATGACAAATGGATGTGAAAACAGCTTTCCTTAATGGAAACTTGCTTGAGGATGTATACATGATACAACCTAAAGGTTTCACATCGGTTGACAAAACCAAAATATGCAAGCTTCGGCGATCCGTATATGGACTGAAGCAAGCATCCAGGAGCTGGAACATCCATTTTGATGAGACAATCAAAGAGTTTGATTTCTCACAAAATCCTGACGAACCTTGTGTGTACAAGAAGGTTAGTGGGAGTGCAGTCGTATTCCTAGTATTATATGTCGATAACATATTAATTATAGGAAACGATATATCAGTTTTACAGACAGTTGAAATTTGGTTGTCCAAAACTTTCTCCATGAAAGACCTGGGAGAAGCAACCTATATCCTTGGGATTAGAATCTATAGAGATAGATCAAAACGGTTGCTTGGTCTTTCGCAGTCTACATATATAGACCGAGTGCTAAAAGGTTTAGCATGTCAGAATCCAAGAAAGGTTACCTTCCCACCAGGCATGGGATCAACCTTTCAAAGTCTATGTGTCCGCACACAGAAGATGAGAGGATTTGCATGAATAAGATTTCCTATGCATCCGCAATAGGATCTATCATGTATGCTATGTTATGTACTAGACCCGATGTATTGTATGCTTTGAGCGTCACAAGCAGATACCAGTTGGATCCAGGAATGGATCATTGGGCGGCTGTCAAGACAATCCTTAAGTACCTAAGAAGAACTAAGGATGTGTTCCTGATATATGGAGAAGGAGATATGGTAATACATGGGTATACGGATGCCAGTTTCCAGACAGATAAGGATGACTCCAAATCACAGTCTGGATATGTGTTTACTTTGAATGGAGGCGCAATAAGTTGGAAGAGTTTCAAACAAGACACCGTAGCGGATTATACCACGGAAGCAGTTTGGATCAAGAAGTTTGTTTCGAAACTTGGTGAGGTTCCAACCATTGATGAAGCAGTGCCGGTTTACTGCGACAACAATGGAGCTATTGCACAAGCAATGGAACCAAGGTCTCATCAGCGATCCAAACACGTGCTTCGCCGCTATCATCTGATCAGAGAGATTATAAGTAGGAATGACATACAAATTGAGAGGGTTCCCACTGAAAGGAATATAGCGGATCCTTTAACTAAGGCCTTGCCTCAAAGCAAGTTTTATGGACATGTTAGAGCCTATGGTATTAGATACCGTAGCGATTGACATTAGGCCAAGTGGGAGTTTGTTAGTGATATGAGAGAAGTGTCCTAAGGCAATCGCCTTATGATGTAAACATTTATATTAATAAATGATAATTCACTATTTGAGTATACATGTTTTGTGTATTTGATTGGGATCTTAAACTCATTTACTGAATGTCCGCAATACAACTCACAGCATAAGAGAATTTGTGATGGTATCACAACTAGTGATTATCTCTAATGTGCAATTGTGAAGTATTGAAATTATACCTAGTCGATGAATTGATAAAAACGGACACTATCAATTCTGTTGAGACTAGCATGGGTTATTCTCTAATCAGCTGATTCTCACTGGCTGGTGACATTGGGATGTCCGGAGATAAACATGGATGCTAGTTAAGGGAACTAGTTCATTGGAGTGACTAGCTGTAAGACTTCATATGGGAATCTACATGTAGATATGTCAATGAAGTTCTTACTGCAGCTTAAGTGCTATGTTCCTTTGACTTGCGGTGTTCAAGTCATCTTGGTCATGAAGACTTATACTTTAACATCTTAAGCAAGCATCTCCAAGGAGGTGTGGACCCAGGATGATTGGGTATAAGCCGAAGTGCTCGAAGATGTTTGAACAACCTACAAAGGATTCACCACTCCTTGCGAGGAGATGTATACCCAGGCCTATCGTCGGATTGTTACTCAAAACATCTGGCCAGAGTAGATCATGTTTAGAGTGCGAGTCTCTTAAATACATGAGAGTAATTAGAAATCCAAAGGACGAGAAAGACACTACTTGGGCTAGGTGTGACGTAGTCAGCCTAATGGGAACTGACACATATAGACCGTGTCCTGAACCAAGTGGGTATAAGGTGGTGAAGGGAATGGGGCACGATTCATTAGAGCTGCTGAAGGGTTTCAGAATAATTTCTTCTGAGGTCAAACCGTTGATCTTTCGATTAATTGAGGGTCATGATGTATGTAACACCCCAAAATTTTCCCATATAGAATGTTATGAAATATCATGAAATTTATGAAATATTATTATGGAATTCATGAAATATTATCATGAAATATTATGAATTCATGCATATGAAATATTATGAAATTCATGAAATATTATCATGAAATATTATGGATTCATGAATATGAAATATTAAAAATATTATGAAATAATATTTATGGGATATTATGAAATATTATGAATCCATGAAATATTATTAATATTATGAAATTTCATGATGGGCTTGGCTTAATGGGCTTTGATATGGATTAGTGCAAATTGTGATAAAAAGAAGAGGTAGAAAGGAGGAAGCAGGGATTGAACCTTGAACCTCCTAGTTGCACTCACCATGTCATATCCAGTGAACCAAGCCATATTTCTTGTAGAGAGAATAAGAAACATTCTCGTTAAATCGAGGGAAGGGAAGAGACATGTCTCTTCATGAGAAGAGTATAAATAAGAGAGGGGGAAAGGAAGTTACACTTTCTCTCTTCTTCTTCCTCACTCACTCCCACCGAAATCCCTTCCCCTCTCCCTTGCATTTTCGAAAAAAGAGAACAACACACCCTAGGGTTCTAACCCTAGGGAATTTGGAAGGAAGAAGACCCTCCAAGACCTTGCCCTCTACTAAGTCCAAGGAGCCCTAGAGAAAGTTGAAGAAGAGGATTTTCACTTGCCCTCCAAGTCTAGGGTACCCTACGGTTTAAAGAGAAGGTGAAATTCCAGCGCAAGGAAGTAAGTGTCCTCTCGCCTGCAACATAATTGCTATTGAATGTTGTTGTCTCATTCTTTTGAAAAATCACAAGGGTTTCCCTTGATGAAGGTTTCGGCCACCCCTTGTAAGGGGTCCAAGAGAAGGGTTTTTGATCAAACCTTGATGCATGCTAGTACCCCTAGGGACTTTATACACATATGTGTTGTTTCCAAATTTTTGGAAGGACAAAAATTAGGGTTTGGTACCCTACAAACTTTCGGCCATCACCCATTCATGGGTCTTGGTTACTTCTTATTGCATGAGGAGATCCCTAGAAACTTAGGGTATAAATATATGTGATTTTCCATCATGTTGTGATAAGAAAAAGTAGGGTTAGCCCCTTTACAACTTTCGGCCAAAGAGGAATAAATTAGGGCTTTTGAGTTGCTTGCTATCCTATTATGTTTCCATGATTAGTATTGTAGATAAAATATTTGTGTAAATGTTTGTGTGAAGATTGGATGTCAAAAACCTAGCCTACCCTACCCTACAAGGTTTTGGCCAACCCTAGGGGAATTAGGGTTCAAGGTTGTATGATTTTCCTTATGATATATCCATGCTTAATAGTATAGGTGAGGTGTTTGTAAGAATGCTTGAATGAATGCTTGATTGGAAAACCAAACTTCTTTACTTGTGACTTTCGGCCAACCCTAGTTCTAGGGTTGAGAAGTACTTAATGAAACATGAAGCATGCTACCACTTATATGATGTGTGTATAATTTATGTGACCTATCTTGTTAGGTATAAAAGCATGCCTTATAGCCCATGGGGCACCCTTATGACATGAGCATGATGTGTTTGATAATATGCTTGAAAAAGGATACTCTACGGAAATTGGGATCAAGAGCACCCCTAAATGTGTGGTGTGTCCCTAGGGGATCATGAGCACCCTTGATGAGTGGTGTGTCCCTTGAAGATGTTATTAGGAGTACCTTTAAGCATATACATATATATGTAATTACATGTTAAGATACTTTACTTTGAAAGTTGTGTACCCGACTCGGAAGGGGGTCGTTAAACAAAATCCAATGTACATGTTAACTGAAGGTCATGGCATTGGTAGGACGGAAGGGTCCTGCCCTAATTAGATTGGTGGCTCGCTACCCCAACTCATTAGGGAACGCGCTTGATGTGGTACTACAACTGGGCCCTAGATGATATTATATTTTTAAGTACTTACCTTTATGGAACCTTTTGAAAAGTATTTTCTCATTATGTGATGATCTTGTTCTGTAAAGCACTTAGAAATATTTGATGTGAAGCTTATGATGCAAGCACTGAGAAATATTGGATGTGATGCTTATGATGCTTATAATTCCATCTTGATTACTGTGTACATGATATGATGTATCGATACGGATTTTGCGAGTAGGCCCGGATTCTTACTAAGCATGTTTTGCTTACTAGTTTCATGTTGTTTTCTTATGCTGCAGATAGCGGTAAGAAATACTTGAACTAAAGGAAGAGGCAGAGGGAAAGCTAAGGGATGTGTGTGGTGATGGCTCGGGAAAGAAAGAAGGATTCTTATCTACCATTATTGTTTAGAATCCAAATTACTTCCTCTAAAAGATTACAAGTTGTATTACTATATATTGATTGTGTGATGACTATGTCTACTCTACTGTTGGTCAAGTTAGAGTTATGGAACCTATGTCATGTTAGATAACTCATGCTACATTCTTGCTTGAGATTCCATGCTATAGTGTTTAATTGGATCACTTGCAGTGAGTTATGTTTAGATTATGCCATGCTCTATCTTGCTCAAACCATGTTTAGACCAGTAAACTACGAAGTTAAATGATTTGCTATTATGTTGTAAATGCATGTCGACAAATGATAGGTTTTTGCTCAAGCATGCTTACTACTATTCCTGCATTGTAATTGTTCTACTTGATATACATGCTTAACATGGTAAATGATATGAATGTATGGACCCGTAACCCCGCCTTTAGGGTAGATATAAGGGCGGGCGTTACTAGGTGCCACTAATGATCGTTCTATAATTAGTTGATTATAGACGGCCAACATAAATCGAAAGCCTATTTAGTCACACGCACTACGAGTAATCCAAGGGATTTAAAACGAGTTGAAAATTGGATTTTCCGATCAAGAGAAATAAGTCGAATCTGAATTTATCAGAGACGCAATGGAAGCTAAAAATGGCTAAGTCTTTTGAAGGCTTATTGGGCGAATTAAATGAGTTTAATTCGCGATGGGATCGGCTTGGTTTGGCCGGCCAAAGAGGGTGTCCACCCTCTTGGTTTGGCCGGCCATTAAAAGGGGATAAACCAATTTAATTGGTTTAATTAATAAAATAAATCTAGCGCGATTTGTTTTATGAATTATGGATAAATAAATTAATATATAAAGAAATTTATATAAAGAGATTTATAATGAAATTTGAAGAAATTTATTCTTTTTATGCAATTAAAATGAACCAAGAATTGGTTTAATTTTAATTTATAAAATCAATTATGAATTGATTTATCCATGATAAGAAAATTTTATACAAATTTTATTCCATAATTAAAAGAGAGAAGTATTAGTTTTATTATAAAATTAGTTATAATAAAACTTGGTTTAAACGGAATAATTCATAAGAGAATTTATAGGATAAATTTGTTATGAAAATTCTGTTAAGAGGGAGACTTGGCAAGGGAGAGGTTACTATATAAAGGAACCAAAGGCAAGCCTTGAATTCCAATCAATAGAGTAATCAAGAGATTAATTCTCTCCCTCTCTCTCTCTTATTCTCTTCCTCCCCTTCTCTTCCCCTTAGGGCCGGCGCCCCTTGTTCCTCTTAGGGCCGGCGCCCCAAGCTCCCATTAGGGCCGGCGCACCATCCACCCACTAGGGTTGGCGTGAGCAACAACAACCAAGGAAGAGTCGAAGAAGAAGAAGAAGCGGATCGCGATTCCTTCCTTCTTTTCTCGGAATTTTGATTCCGTTAATTTGGTGGTTAGTTTCCTATCTTTTCTCTTATTCTTCTAGTTGTGCCTTTAGAGAATCTAGTAGTTCTCGTCGGCACAAAACTCGTGACTTTGCAAAGTCATCCCAAAGAGAACTCGGCGTGGACGCGAATAGAGGCGAAGCTTCCAAGGGACGCTACGGTTGGATCTCGTCCCTTACTTCGAGTTACGCGAGGTACTTAGTAAATTAGTTTACTTTTCCGCAAAGTTTTAATTTATGATTATGTCAACACATCATAAGGTTGCATGCTAGATACGTGGATAAAATAATTTAGGAAATTATTTTATGCTAATTCTTCCGCTGCACGTAAAAATTTAAAATTTTACGAACCCGTATCCTTGTCGACATGCACCCGGTCCCAACAGTTATAAGCAAACTCTGCCAGACTCAGGTATCGGCACCAGCTTCCCTTGAAGTCCAAGGCACAAGCTCGTAACATGTCCCCTAATATTTGATTCACTCTTTCAGTCTGCCCGTCAGTCTGGGGGTGAAAGGCCGTACTGAATTTCAACTTCGTGCCAAGAGCCTTCTGCACGTGTCCCCAAAAATCTGAAGTAAATCGACCATCCCTATCAGAGATAATGGTCTTGGGAACTCCGTGCAGTCGGATAATTTCCTTGACGTACAGTTGAGCCAACTGCTCTACTGAGTGGGTCATCTTGATGGCCGGAAAATGGGCAGACTTGGTGAGTCTGTCCACAATAACCCATATGCCATCATATCCATTCGTCGTTCTAGGTAGCCCAGAGATGAAATCCATGGAGATGTCTTCCCATTTCCACTCGGGAATAGACAGAGGTTGCAAAACTCCTCCAGGCCTCTGGTGTTCTGCTTTGACCCTCTGGCAGGTCAAACACATACTGATATAGTGGGCTACATCTCGCTTCATACCGGACCACCAAAACTTGCTCTTCAGATCTTGATACATCTTGGTAGACCCAGGATGCATCGCATAAGGTGTTCCGTGAGCTTCCTCGAGAATCCTTGTCCGTAAGTCGGAGTCGTCGGGAACACATAATCGATCCCGAAGATATAAGACTCCGCTGTCCGAAATCCTAAATCCATCGTCCTTGCCTTCGAGAACTTCTTGCTTGATTCTCTGAAGACTCGGATCATGATTATGCTTTTCCAGAATATCGTCGAATAATGTCGGCGCAATCATCAGGGTGGACAACTGTCCTGATATGATTTCAATCCCGTAATTCATAATTTCTTCCCCTAAGGGTTGTGACAAAGCTGTCAAAGACATCAAGGTAGCACATGATTTTCTACTGAGTGCATCGGCTACCTTATTGGCTTTCCCTGGATGGTATAGGATCTCACAGTCATAATCCTTGACCAATTCGAGCCATCTGCGCTGTCTCATATTCAAATCTTTCTGGGTGAAGAAATACCGCAGACTCTGGTGATCTGTATAAACTTTACACTGAGTTCCATATAGGTAGTGCCTCCATATTCTCAGTGCAAAGACCACCGCTGCTAGTTCTAAGTCATGGGTAGGGTAGTTTCTTTCATGTTCCTTCAGTTGCCTAGAGGCATAGGCAATTACCTTCCCATTTTGCATAAGCACAGCTCCGAGTCCAAGTTTGGATGCGTCGCTGTACATATCGAAACCCATATCGCTCTCTGGAAGAGTCAATATTGGAGCGCTAGTCAGCCTCCTTTTCAGTTCCGTAAAGCTCTTTTCACATTCCTCGGTCCATACATATTTCTTGTCCTTCTTTGTAAGAGCTGTCATAGGGGCTGCAATCCGAGAGAAGTTCTCTACGAATTTTCTGTAATAGCCTGCTAGCCCGAGGAAACTTCTGATTTCACTGGCATTCTTGGGTCTAATCCAGTTTCTCACGGCTTCGATTTTAATTGGGTCCACCATTACTCCTTCCTTGGAGATCACATGTCCCAAAAATGATACTTGATCGAGCCAGAACTCGCATTTGGAAAATTTAGCATACAGTTGTTCCTTCCGAAGAATCTCTAGTACTATACTCAGGTGCTCAGCATGTTCTTCGGGAGTTCTCGAATATATAAGGATATCATCGATAAAGACGATCACAAATCTGTCGAGGAATGCCGAGAATACCCGGTTCATTAAGTCCATAAACATAGCTGGCGCATTGGTAACTCCAAATGGCATAACTACGAACTCATAATGTCCGTATCTGGTTCGGAAAGCCGTCTTCGGTATATCCTCCTTTTTCACCCTGACTTGGTGATAACCAGATCTCAGGTCAATCTTAGAGAAAACCGTGGCTCCCTTCAGTTGATCGAACAGGTCATCTATCCTGGGTAGAGGGTACCTGTTCTTGATAGTCACGTTGTTCAGTGCCCGATAGTCGATACACATTCGCATCGACCCATCCTTCTTTTTCACGAATAGTACGGGAGCTCCCCAGGGGGAATGACTAGGGCGGATGAGTCCCTTGTCAAGAAGCTCTTGCAACTGTCCCTATAATTCCTTTAATTCCATCGGCGCCATACGGTACGGTGCCTTAGAAATGGGGTTAGTACCAGGAACCAACTCAATTGCAAATTCTATATCTCTTTCAGGTGCTAACCCTGGTAAGTCATCGGGAAATACCTCTGGGTAATTGCATACTACTTTGACGTCTTCTAGCTTCGGGCCCTCTGTAGGACTGGTATCAACCACATGAGCTAGAAATCCAGAGCATCCCTTTTCTAACATCTTCCTTGCTTTCAGAGCCGACAAGAATTTGCTTGTCCTCTTCTTCGGCTCTCCGATAAATTCGAATAGAATTTCCGCCTCCGGTTGGAAGATAACCCTTCATTTACGGCACTCAATAGAGGCGCCATATTTGTTCAAGAAATCCATGCCCAATATCACATCATAATCTGACATATCAAGCACTATCAGATCGCAGTAGAGTTCCCTATCTGCGATTCTGATTGGTGCGGCACGTAGCATTTGGGTAGAGGGCATCACCTCACCCGAGGG
The DNA here is from genome assembly GCA_024364735.1 of Boesenbergia rotunda. Taxonomy (NCBI): domain Eukaryota; kingdom Viridiplantae; phylum Streptophyta; class Magnoliopsida; order Zingiberales; family Zingiberaceae; genus Boesenbergia; species Boesenbergia rotunda. The sequence goes on from JAGFNQ010004847.1 coordinate 299,948, forward strand.
TAGTGTTGTCAGAAATTTGCAGTCTAAATCTTGCAGTGACGTATCCTTTCTTTTGGCATATTGCATAGAGATAAACGAATGTGTTGCCCCGGTGTCAAATAAGGCAGTAGTATACTGACTGTAAATAAATATCTGACCTGTGACAACGGTAGAGGCAGTCGCCACGTCTTCTTTCGTAAGAGAGAAAACCCTGGCGTTCGTCGTGGCAGGCGGGGCCTCTAATCTCCCCTGGTATATAGGAGTACCATCAATAGCTGCCTGCATCTGGTGTAACTGGGGATGAGCACCTTTGTATTGGGCATGCTGCGGCTGAGGTGCTTTGGCTGCAGTAGGACACTCTCTGGCCATGTGTCCTTCCTTCCCACAGGTGTAGCATCTCCTGGCGCCTAAGAGGCATGTCCCGAGGTGCCTCTTCCCACAAGTGGCACATGTGGGATATGTAGGCTTCTTGCCTCCTGTACCACTGGCAGATTTATCCCATGGCTTCCTCTTTCCGTTGTAGTTCTTTTTCCAGTGGGGGTTGCTATTCTGAGGTTTCTGACCTCCCGACTGACTCTGACTCTTGCTGGCGGTCAGTGGTTGGCTCTGCTGGTTAATATTCTTTAGATAATGCTCGGTAATAAGGGCGCTGCTGAACAGCTCTTCTGCAATCTGGGGCCTATTAACGCCGCCGGCTACATTCAGAGCTATCTCGGCCTGAGCATCTTGAGCATCAATCTGACCCTTTCTTTCTCTGTACTGACCAGCTCCGGACATAATCGTGCCAGTCGGTTGAATTGCTTAACGGCATCGTTGACTGAGAGATTTCCCTGCCGGAATTCAGTGAACTCATCAAAGTGCCTGTTTGTGACTCGCATATTAAAGAATTCCTCCAGAAATTCGGACTCGAAGTCCTTCCACTTCATCTGGTCACTAACCTTCTAGCCTTTACCCGTTCCCACCACATCCTGGCGTCGCCAGTGAGGCAGAACGAGACACATTTAATTTTCTCATGCTCGGGCCAGTCTAATAATTCCACTGTGCTCTCAACTGTCTTGAGCCAGGCCTGGGCGTCCCAGGGCTCGCAGGTGCCAGAGAACTTTTCCGGCTTCAGTCTCTGCCACTGAATAGATAGCCTCCTGTCGGACTCCTCGGACCGGAGTGTCCGGGGGTGCCTGTGCAGTTGGAGGCTCAGTAGGTATCGCATTCTGACTTCCCTGCGGGGTTGCAGTGTTCCCCTGCTGGGTCATCAGAGTGTTTATTATCTGCTATTGTTCAGTGACCTGACGCTGCAGGTCCGTGATCACTTGCATCATATTAGGTGGGGGTGCTGTCTCATTACCCCGATTGCTACGTCCTCTAGCCATATCTATCATACAGGTGATAAATGACTACATAAGAATTAATATTACTTTCACTTGTTATGCAAGTGTTAATCATCTCCATATAATCATTACTGTACATGAACTAAAATAAAGCGAGGTTAGGATCTCTTACTTGGAAGCGGCAGGATGAAGCTTGATGTGTGTGTGGTGGAGGGGAAATCTGCTCTGATACCAACCTGTAACGCCCGCCCTTATATCTACTCTCGGGGCGGGGTTACGTAACAACCAATCATATAATTATTTTCTTTTCTTCTAGCATAAAATTAAAACAACAACAATGCAAGGACTAAGTGCTAAGCATGCTAGTCAGTGCATGTCAATCAAATATTAAACCTAATCACTAGCATTCATTGTTAAAGAAAACATCATCATAAACATAGTAATGTAGATATAAAGATCTTTCTTTCCCGAGCCACCTCCCCACACATCTTCAGCCTCCTGCCTCTTCCTTTAGTTTAAGTGTTCCTTACCCTTATCTGCAGTATAAGACAACATATAAACTAGTAAGCACAAATGCTTAGTAAGGATCCTGTCCTACTCGCAAAATCCATACGCAAGCATACAACATGTACACATAATAAATCATAAACATGAGTTCATCATAGCATACTAAATATCAAAGTTTCTAAGCATGCAGCATAAAGTATCTTAAGCATACCCTTCACATATAATCAATGTTTTTCAAAACAATTCCATAAGGTATTACTTAAAATACATCCATATCATATAGGCCCAGTTGTGTACCACATAATGCGCGTTCCCTAATGGATTGGGGTAGCGAGCCACCAACCAATTAGAGCAGGGACACTTACGTCCTACCGGAGCCATGACCTTACGTTACATGCACCCCGGATTGTTTAACGACCCCCTTACGAGTCGGGTACACAACTTCCAAGTAAAATACTTATCATGTCTTTACATATATGCTAAGGAGTACTCCAAATTCACTTCTCAAGGGACACACCATCTCAAGGGTTTTTCTGATCCCATAGGGACACACCACACAACTAGGGATGGCAATTTCACCCGAATCCGATGGAGAATCTGACATCTGACCCGAATGGAGGAGGATATGGAGGGACTACCAATACCCGATATCGACCCGAATACCCGATTAAATAAAAAATACATATACACATTAAAGATTTTTCTCCCAAAACCTACTAATAATTGTATTAATGTTAGAAATAGATTATATATATGCTTAATCTATTTTTAAAATTATAGATATATATTTTTTTAACTTTAATGTTAATTATAATGTACTTTTGTTCAATGATATAGTTGGATAGAAAGAAAAAAGATTATTAGTATACAAGATATTCATCCTTTAATGGGTATGGGTATACCCGATGGATATCCGATACCCGATGGGTATGGGTACGGAGGGATATAGAATCCGACCCGAACCCGACCCATTGCCATCCCTACACACAACATAAGGGTGTTCTTGATCCAACTTAGTGGAGTATCCTTTCAAGCATTTTAACATACACATCACATGCAATCTCATAAGGGTGCCCCATGGGCTATAAGACATGCTCATGTATACATCATAATTCAACCACTTAAACATACTTATATATATGACAAGATTGGTCACATAGATCATACTCATTCATAGGAAGTGGTAGCATGCTAAAAGTTAAGTTTTCCAATCAAACATTCCATTTAAACATCACATGCATAAACATATCATCATCCCCACATAAGCATATTCCATAGGGTAGTTTAACCTTCAAAACCCTAATCTTAGGGTGTTGGCGAAAGTCATAGGGTAGGGGAAAATTAGGGTTTTTGCAATAAAACATTCACACAGGCATTTATACAAACACCTGTATACACTATCTTACAATCACTAAGCATGGATATATATTATAGGATAATTCAACCCTCACAAACCCTAGTTCCCATGCCTTGGCCGAAACCCATCCAACCCTAAACCCTAGTTTTTGTCATCACA